>VZUI01047962.1:0-54302 GCA_013401135.1 Cettia cetti | reverse complement strand
GAGAAGAGAAGAGAAGAGAAGAGAAGAGAAGAGAAGAGAAGAGAAGAGAAGAGAAGAGAAGAGAAGAGAAGAGACAAGAGAAATTAAAGAAAGGGAAAATAAAGAGGAAAAGAAAAGAAATCTTTAGCTATTAAATAGAAGGTCATATAAAGAAAAGAATTGTAACTGGACTGATAACCGTGTCCTTTAAATTAATACTGAATAATTGGAAATGATAATTTGCAAGTGACATTTCCTGCATGGTTAACCATGGTATAGACTTTATTGTTATATTGTTAGAAATGAATAAGTTGCTGCACAACTGCTAATAGCATTTGTAGCTATTGAAGATAAGGCAACAGTAAGGGGTAATCAAAACACATTCTACCAAGTATAAAATGACTATGTAAAATGACATCTGTAAATCAAAGCTTAATTAGCCTGATGTAATTGACAATAGCTGGCCAGCCTGCTTCCTTCAGGCGAGCTGATGGCACAGTCAGATGGGATGTCCTGGATGTAGCCAGGGTAAAAGGCTGCTGCTGTCCCCAAGGAAAGGCTTCTTGCACTTTCACACCTGATGGGTCACTGCTCTCTTTCCCTGGTTTCTGCCCATTAAAAAGCTTGTCTAAGAAAAAAAAGTATAGTAGGCCAAGCCAGGGTATTTTGGAAGAGTTCAGATGCTCCCCCTGATCTGGAGGTCTGCAAAATGTGGGAATGCTGTTTTGGGTTGGCTTCTGTAGGTGTGGAGAGGACACAAAAGGAAAGGAATGGAAGGATTGGAGGAGTGGGGAAAATGCCTGACAGTGTAAGAAATTAGGAATTCTATTTATTTAGCCTGTATGAAAGAGGACTGAGAAATGCTTTGATTACACTGCATAATAGAGAAAAAGCCAGATGTGAAAGGGCAGTCTAATTTGTCAGAAAGCAGATAACAAGAATCATGGATATGAGAGCTAGACTTGTTCACCTCAGAAAGAATGCACATATCATTTTAACAATGAGACTGATTAAGAAACTACAGAAAGGAATGATGGAGTCTCCATTTCCTGATGCACGCTGCTTAATTTAAATTGAGTCACCTTCCAGGTAGAATTGTGCTAGTCCAACTCAAGTTGCAGCTAGATACAGGCCTAACAGGAAGAAATGGAACAGGAACTCAAATCAGATGCTTTACTTTTTTATAATTACTTCAAAATACGAGAATTAGATAACACTGTCCTGTGGTACTACAAAAACTGGTATGAACCCATTTCCTCTCATCTCATCTCATCTCATCTCATCTCATCTCATCTCATCTCATCTCATCTCATCTCAATCTCTTCATTGTGCATTGCTGTCGCTGTTGGACATGAAATAAAGAGCTTGACTCCAGTTCAAGGTAAAAAAAAGATCAGAAGGGTTTATTTACAATTCATCCAGCCTTTTTATAACATGCTGCACTAAAAAGGAATATTATTGGTCAATAGAATGGACACCTCTCTCCATTGGTTAAGTAACAGAAACAACATCCAGGAGAGAGGTTGATATGAAAACTTAGAAATGTTATGAGAAGAAAACTGTTATATACATAAATTGTCCTTGAAAGAAAACTCTTCCAAGAAATCTTCCCTTGAGAAGAAAATCAGCCACTGGCATGCTGGAAACCTTACAGACTCAGAAATATCAGGCCCACACATTGCACTTTTAATCTAGGATAAAAATATGTCATTCCAGGAGGCAGTCCAGGTTTCTCTCCCTTATTTTACAGCTATACAACTGGGAGTGTTGTTATTATCACCATTAAGGTTTAAGCATATGTTTAATGTGCACTTAAACACTTTTTTCAACTTCCAGCCTTAATCATTGCAGTGTAATAAGAACCAAATGATTACAGAGCAACAGATTAGTTCTCAGAGCTTCTGCACCTTAGGCAGTGTTGCCATTAATTCGTATAAATGAGGCAGCACTGGGCCTGGTAGGTATTTGGAAGGGAGACCTCCAGTGCAAATGTGTGTTGCTTAAAATAACTTCTGTTGAGGTTACCAGTGTAGCTGCTAAACAAGTGCATTGCACTGGGGAATGGGGACAGACAGGAAGCTAAAAAGAAGGCAGAAAGACAGAAATATAACAGGTGCAATTGGAACTGGCATAGGGAAGTGAATGAAGGCATGCAAGGAAACAATGGAATCATAAAATGTTTTGGGTTGGAAGTGACATTGAAGATGATCAGGTTCCAACCACTACACCATGGGCAAGGATGATGCCCACTAGATGAAGTTGTTCAGGACCCCAAAATACATGAGATATAATCAACAATCAATCTGGATTATTTTCACAGCTATCCAGAATAGCCTCTAAAACTTTACCATTAGACTAATTGGGTGGTGGCATAAAGCTATCATAGGGATATTAGATATTAGGAAGAGAGTCTTTATTGTAACAGTGGTGAGGCTCTGGCACAGGTTGCCCAGACTGGTTGTGGATTTCCCAGCCCTGGAACCATTCAAGGCAGGGCTGGATGGGGCTCTGAGAAACCTGGTCTAGTGGAAGTTGTCCCTGCTCATGACAGGAACCTTGGAACCAGATGATCTCCGAGTTCCTTTCCAACTCAAACCATTCTGTATTTCTACTTCTACTGTCAGCCTGGGGAAACAACTTGAAACCAAATTGCTAACCACAGGTTTTAATAAGATTATAAAAAAATACCTTGGCCTAAAGAAAGCAAAAGAAAGATCTCTGGATTTAGTTTCCTAGTACATTCTAAAGTGCAAATATTGGCCAAATCTTTGTTAAATTTGGATTTCTATGAAGTTTTCCTTCTGTGCAGATTTCCAGGTATCACTCATTCATTCTGTTTTACTTTCAAGCTACTCTTACTTAGTGAAACTTTTCAGGATTTGGTAATTGGGTATCTCTGCTTCTCTGTCAAATATGGTTGAAATTGGCCTAAATCCATGAATTCTCACTGTAGGACAGGTAGGAAGATACAAGGCACAAGACAATATCTCTTGCACTTTGTCCCCTAAGGAGACCATGTTAAAAAGTGACTGGCCATTCATACAGATATCAGAGATAACAATAAAAACCATAATTAAAGACGGTAAAAATATTGGAAGGCATATTAAACCTTGTAGTTCAAGGCTTAAGCTCAACTCTTAGCTTTTACAGAGGATTATAGCTCCGTATTAGAGGAAATAATTGATTTCTGGGTCACTTCACATTCATTACCAAAAAGAAAAAAAAAGTTTTTTAAAAAATAATTTTTTCCTGTTTTTTTTTTTTGTTTTTGTTTTTGTTTGGGTTTTTTTGTTTGTTTGTTTTTTTGTTTTTTGTTTCCTTCTAACTAGAATGATTTGACCAGAGTTTACAGTTACCAGAATTTCCCAAAATAATCTGGGGAATGTAAACTTGTTCTTTTGTGTAGCAAAAAGATGTAATACAAAATAATTTCTTTCACCTTCCACTGAGAAGGGAAACAAATTTGGAGTCATAAAATATTTAAATTATTTCTGCTATGAAGCTTTTATTTCTTCTTTATGGTGTCCTCATCTTCTGATTCAGGATTTAGCTGGAGAGGGGAACTGGGCTGGATGGTTTGAGGCCTGGCCCAGGCAGGTCATGTGTAGGACACCATAGTCTGGAGACCTTACTTATCTACAATAACAATAATATTGTGTTTCACAGAGATGTGACTGTTTTCCTCAGCTGGCTGTAAGAGGAGTGAGGACCTGACAGCTCGGAGGGGAGGTGGTCTGAATTTCTCATCAATCTCTTGATCTTACACTCCTTGAGAGGTGAGGTACTGAAATGACCACCCCATAAATAACCAGTGAAAGGATGAATTTAAGTGCCTACAAATTGAGGTAAAATCCTCCAAGGTTAGGGTTAGGCTGGGAGGAAAATTCCTGCTGCTGAGGAAACATCTCTTTATCAGTCTGCCAACTTCTCCTGAGATTAAGGCGCCTGTGACAACTGTTTACTTGCAAATTGCACTTGATTTAATGATTTTAGTTGGAAATAACTGACTGGACCAAGATGCAGGATACCTGCCCCAAGCCCTCACTATGGAAAGCTCATATATGGTGCCTAGAGCCAGAGGATGAGCCATCAAATACTGGGATAGGCCCTTTTTCCTTGCCATGTATCTTTCCTAGGGTTTTGTACTGAGTTTATGGGGTAAATTTGTTTATGAAAAATAAGACTCACATGTGCTTAGCACAAAGAAATCATATTCCAAGAAAAATGATATATATATTTACACAGAAAACAGTCAAATTTACCTGAATTCAGGAACATTATTCAGGACATTTCTTGATGTGTGTTTTATCTCTCTTTCTCCGTCCCTTAAAAAAACCAAGTAAATTGTAAACAGCAACAACAAAAAATTAGAGAATGAGCCAATGAATAACAACAAGGAGCCAAAACAGGAGAGCTGTTCTGCAGTCTGCACTTTCTCCTCACCCATCCACGCAGCACATTTGCCATTAAAGTCTCCAAAAGAGGATTTTGCAGCTCTAACCATGTCTGACAAAGACACCACCACCTCTGCCCACCCCTTTCATAACAGGCCAAGTGTGAACTGACTGTTTTCTTCACTCAGATGTTTCACCTCAGTGAAAAGGTGAAGCAAAAATTGTTGCAACAAGTTTGGATGCTGGTAGGTCAGTGGCTCATCTGCACTGTGGTGGCAATATTTCCTCCGAGCTACCTTGTGCTCCTGTGCCACTACAGACATGCATGATGAAAATGTTGCAAAATTGTTGCAGAAGTGGCATGAAGGACATTATTTAAGAAAAACCATAAGCCAATTCTTCTGCAGGAAAATGGATAACATAGAATCCTATAAGGGTCTGGGTTAGAAAGGACCTTAAAAGTCATCCAGTTCCAACCCCTCCTATTGGAAGGGTCAACTTCCACTGTCCCAGGTTGCTCCAAGTCTTGTCCAAACTGGCCTTGAACACTTCCAGGGATTCAGCCACAGTTTCTCTGGGCAACCTGTGTCAGGGCCTCACCACACTGAGTAAAATATTTCTTCCTAGCATCTAATCTAAACCCACTATATGCAGGAATACACAGTTCATTTCATCAGGTGCACTTCTGTTGGTCAGCAGTACCTGCACTGAAATCAATGTCATTCTCAAAATGGGAGGAAATAAGAAACAGTTTCTTTAGTAGAGGAAAAAAATTCCTCAAATATAATTGAGCAGACAACCAGTAATCCCAGTAAATTCCTTCCTTGGCATTAGTGATGTTGTATTGACTGATCCCAGCAGGGAATTTGGCGGACACTATGACCAGACCATATTACAGCAAACACAGCTCAGAGCATCTTCATACAAAGCTGGAAAAAAATTGAGCAAAATTACCAAAAGGAGCTGCTTGAAGCAGGGTATGATTTTGTTTGACAAGAACCACACAGTTTTACTACAGAGGAGTTCAGGGTGTGGTACTGCAGGACTGCCACTGATACACAACCAAATCCCTGAGCTGAGGGATGCTAGAGCCCTCTCATCATCTTTCTGTTACACTTTGGCCTACTGCCATTTCCAAAGAGCAGGGACAATGGGGAGGCATTTTGCTTCTTCATATTCCATGGATGTAGAAGGCTTTAATCTTCACTGTTAAACTAGAATAAAATCAGATGAAACAAACAAAAAGCAGACATGAATTTCTATTTTCTTTTGAGGGTGAAAGACAACAGGAAAACTGGTTTTGCTTCAGTTCTCAGTATTTGAAATCCAGTGGGACCTTTTGGTACAAAAGCTCAATTTGGACTTGATGGGAGCCCAGTTTACTAGTTTAAGTCACTGTTGGCTAATACAGCTTGAAGCTGTTCCACAATAAAGCACAACATTCAGCTGTGAGCTTTATCACTGGGGCTGATCTGACCTTTCCCAGGTAAGCTGGAATTGCTTAACACCGTGGCTACCCCAAAACTAATAGAACCTTTCAGCTTGGCTTAGGCTATCACTTCACTTCCCTGACATCAATTTCTAAAATAAAATAGAAGGCTAATTGGTAAATCAGGCAAGTACTTTTTCCTACCCCCCTGAGATATAATGGTCAAATACATTTTCAAATCTAAACTATTAACAATACAAAGGTACGACTCAAACACAGAAATAAAAGGGGAAGATTGCATGAGGATGAAAGTTCAACAAGAATTTTCCAGGTCAAATTTATTGGCCTTTTTGGGGACAGGTATTAATCACAATCACCAAGTTTAAGATAGAGTGGCCAGTTTTAATCAGCATGGTTGAAAACTCCAACAAAGAAATGGATATGCAGGAAACAATTTACTTCCAGGGCTTCTGGCACCCCAATACCATTTTTACCTCATCATATTTTGCCACTGTACTGAAGTACATTCAGAAAAATGCAAGACCACATAGGCTGACTATAGTATGAATTCTTCAAAAACTACTTGGCATGAGGTTTTAAAACTGAAGATGGACACTAAAAGGATGCTTAGCATATTATGGGTTGGATTTTGAGATGTGTAGTGAAGTCAAGCAGTAGGAATGACAGGGGCTGAACAACAGATCCAAGTGTTTGAAGGGCTGGACCATACCCACTGATTGCTACTTAGCAGGATGAGGACCAGCAGGTGATGTGAATGATGGGTATGAAAAAGACTTTTCAAGTTGTCTGAGGAAATTTAGATTAAAAAAAAAAGGTGAAGGAGTGATGAAACTAGTCAGACTCACAAGTTCAAATCTCTGCTGAATGCCCCAAAGACAAAAATTCAGCCCAAACATAGAAGATGCATCACAGCCCAGACTGTAACATGTTTCAACAACCAGTCTGAACATGTGGACACTATCAAGAAGAACAAAGAAAAGAGGGAAGCATTAAAGCATGAGGGCTTCAGTACTGCAGTGGTGACTGTGAGGCACAGTCCCATGATGTTGTTTTCTGCAGTAAACATAGATGAAAAATGGAGAGTTCCTGCCACAAACCATTTCTAATCCCAGAATAAGGACAACTGTCCTCTAATCACTACATGAGGTGGGGAACCTCCTGCCTACGTTAGAGAAGGGCACCCCTTGGCAGCACTGACACCACTTGCCTGCTCAACGTCCCCATCAAAGCCACCCTGCTGCAGGAAAAGAAGAAACCAGAAGCCTCCAGGAGAATGTGTGATCACTCCCTGACTGAGGCTGGAGTAGCTCTGCAGGAGCAGGATCCCCAGGAGTGCTCCACGTGAGGCTTCCTCCAGAGCTTGGCCAGCACACAGGAATCTGATGTTTAGAAAGCCATTTTCCTGTCCGTATAAACAATTCAACCACAATAGCCCAATTCCTGGCTCCGAGGCCTCATTTAAATGTTGGTCAGTCGAGGCCCACAATTAACATTTAATTAGTAAACTCATTACAAAGGCAGGAAGTCTCAGACTTTCCCTTCATTCTCTTTCAGGCCTCTGAAGGGAAGGACCAGGCCCGTCTTTGGCTTTTGATTCAGCAGACGGGTGGGTTTTTTTTTTTTTTTTGTTCCCTCTCCCTATTTCCCTTTACTTGCAGAACAGTTGCTTTCCCTGAAGCAGACAGGCATGACCTGAATACGTTGAATGTTTGGCTGGAAATAATCTACTTAACATAAATATTTCCATCTAAATTTTTACCCTGGATGGCTTCCTTAGTGTTCCCAGAGGACTGAAGGAAAAGTGGTTTTTCAGGGATGAGGTGATGAGGAGCTTGGTCACCTGCACTCACAAGCCTTTGTGGTAGAAGAACTGCCAAAAAATCTGATTTTGCGTGTGATGCTGGAAAGTTATGTCTATTGTCTGTGATTACCAGGACAAAAATGACCTCTTGACAATAAGAAGGGGAAATGGTGATGGTTAAAATCAAGAGAAAGCACTCATGTGGACGATGGAGCAGATCATTACTGTGGTGAGGCTCTTTGCTGGAAATATGTGATGGAACTGGCACAGTGGCTTTTTCCCAGCATGGCAGAGGGATTTGGAGTTCACACTGTAGATTATGCTACATTTAAGCACTGTTCATCCATTCAGAGAACACAGAACCTCACCTTTGGCCACCTAGTTGCTTTTCATGCCATTATTCAGGGAATATGAATTACAGGTAGATCTTGTTTTTAAACAATGCTAAAAAAATCTGAACTTGCTGATTTGGAGTATGACAAGATAAACCATAGCACTAATTATGGAAATTTATTCACCTGATCACACCCTGGAGTAGAGAGAAAAGTAAAGGTGTGAACAAAACACAAATAATAATTGCAAAACAGGTTTAAAAAAAAATTCTTTTTTTTTTCCTGATATCTATTTTCCATTGTAGCACACAGTAGAGTTTAAAGAGTCTGTCAGCTGGCATGATGTATTTTTCTGCTTGGAGTTTTGATATTTTTGCAAAGTAAACTTTGCTGTTCTCTCTAAAGAGAAAGCCGTAGTGCTCCTGTACCACCACTCATATAATTCTTGGATCCTTTTGCAAAGACAGGGAGCAGTGAGGTTGTTTGAGTTGTCTATTTTACCTCTTTTTGTCTGCCTTTTGTCAGACATGAAGAGATTGCAAGGATTTATTATTTCATAATATGAATGTCTGAAATGATAATCATGCCTTTCTCGCTGGGATCTGGCCATCTAAAAATCAATTTGGCTTTGGATTCATTGCTTTATTCCATTTTATATCTTTAACTCATTGTTTGGCCCACATTACACCTTCAGCATTTTTTCCTCTTGTGTTCACAGAATCGGAAAGAGACAATTTACAGTGATTTATGGGAGTTCTTAGCCCTGGTTTGTTTTGGTTTAGCACAAGCCTTAAAGAACATTTATTGTCAGGCAAATAACTTCTGTGTGCTGGACAGGGGCTTGAAAAATATTTTCCTTAAAGACCTTTCACAGGTCTCTGAGTATGGACAAGGTTTTTTGCTAGGTATTTAGGTCAATATTTAGCAGAATTTTGTTGGAACATCCTGTTTCCTCTATATCTCTTCTGCAGAGAGAGATAAGCCACTGCAATCCTTTATCCAGGGCACTTACCCCCATCATCCACACCAATTTCACTCACTTGGTTGGATCATGGGGTGAGCAGAGCCACAACTGTAACTCCTTTCTTCACACCTTCCACTGATGCTTTGAAATTTACTCTGAGCAGTAGTTCTGAAAGTTATCCAAAGGCTTTGATGACAGAATGGGTGAACATCACATTCCTTATTAGGATAATAATAAACACGGGAGCAACCTGACCAAAAGTGCTCATCTATAAAGTAGAGATCCAAACCTGAGCAAATCACCTTGTTGTATATGGAGAAAAAAACCCCAGCTGGGATAGCAGAAAGCAGGGTGTGGTTTTTCTTCTTCAAAAGTGGAGAAATCAGACTGTTTCCTCCAATGATTAGATCTCACTATGATGGTATCCTAGACACTCACTTGGGGGTAAGCTCCTGTCCCAGTCATCTCAACACAGCTGAGATAGATTCATCCCACATGGAACTTACCTGAATGCAGGTAATTTGGTCATTTCTGTGTTGTACACTATTTTTGTGCTCATTCAGGGCTACCAGCAAAAATAATCACCACATAGACTGCTCCTAATCAGCAGAACTTAGAGTTGAAAGGACCAATGCAAAACAGAGGAAACCCCAATCACTTTTCTGTTATGCAGCACTATTCCATATGGAATTTTGACATTAAACAGTACAATAGATAAAAGCTTTTTTTTTTTTTTAATTAGTATTATTTTTTATTTAATTGTCTCCATTTTGGACTGATGGTTTTCTTTCAGAACTTCCCTGTAAGGGGCATCCTGTCCCAAAGAGCTCTCTGTGAATACTGGAACATTCTTTTTGATGTGGTGTGAAATCCAGGCTTGTCTCAAGCACTGCCATGTGCTGGTGTTTGAACAGACAGTGCGAAGAGCTCAGCTCTCCAGACATATCCCACCAGACATATCCCACCCTCTCTGAGGTGTTTAGATAGTCCAAATCTTCATTCAACAGCCCTGCACTGCCTGAAGATCCATCTACATGCCATAAGACATTTTTTTCCCAGAGTTTTGGTATGTCTACTGTGCAATATAGAAACTCAAAGAGCTAAAAATGAGGTTTGGAAGAATCATCTGTTTTATGAATAGTATCCCTGACAGATGTTGCCACTGTGCATTAAAGGATAAGAATCCATCAAAAATAAATTTTCTCTTAAATAAAAAAAAAAAAACCCTGGTACCAGATGATGATCTGATAGGCTGGGCCAGTTGTTTTATAAAACACCTGATTCCCTGAAACAGTAAATGACTGGCCCCATAATACAAGTAGTGTGAGTAAAAGCATGGTCTTAGTTGTATCAGTTCACTTTTCTTTTACTATTTTTTTTTTAATTAAAATTAAAATCAGGAATAGAAATAAAACAGACCAGAGTTCGTGACCTGTTCAGGAATGCAATTAGCCCATAAAAATCATGACTGGGATTTGTTGCAAGGTAGAAACATGAACCCTCAGAACAAAGTTGCCCCTTTGCAAAGTACCAAATGGTGGGGAAGAACAAATTAAGGGAGAGATGAACGGTTTTTATTTTAACCCCACTTTACTCCCTCCTCAACCAGAAAAAGCTGTACAAGAAAAGACCCATCATCTCCTGTAGTCAAGTTTCACAGCAAACAAGAAGTCCTGAGCAGCTCTGTGATTACTTTTATCTCTGTAAGACTAATCCCATGATAAACCTCTTGTTTCCTATACTTGATGTGCCACTATTTTACTAGTCCTGAATGCATCAAGCACATTGTGGATGGCTCACTAGGAACAAACAGAACCTGACAGTTTCCTTCCTTAAAATAAACAGAAGTGGTACTTAGACACAGTTCAAAGAGTTTAGCACTCCCAGAATGGCTATTATTACCCTTTAGGTGGGCAAGTAGACCCAGTTTTTCATTCTAGTGAAGGCAGCTTTTTAAAATTTTGTTCCCTCCCTTTTTTTTTACTGGCAGTAAAATGATGATATAATTACAAAGCCTGCTTTTTTACAGTCCTCTGCTTCCACTTTTCATGCCAAGTGATCTGTGTGTTTACACCACTGATTGTTTATTTCCACCTCCTTTTCTGAGAAAAAGTTGTGCCATTTGGACTTTTCAGAAAGCATTTTAGCAAAGGCAGCACCGTACTGGGCTGTTGACCAACAGCAGGAGAGACTGTATCTTAAAAATAACATTACAGTTGTCTCTTTGAGGCATTTGATCCAAAGATTTGGAGACTTAACAGTTATCAGTCTATACAGAGTTCATAAAATAAGTGCAAATTAATGTGCAATTGCTGTTCTGAATGAAACTATTACTTGGAAATTCCTTCATCATTAGGGTCTGTGCTCATCCTGTGTGAATGTAAGGAATTTCCCAGAGTGTCTAGGACTTCCAGATTATACACCAAGAAGATGGGTAGAAAGGGATCTATATTCTCTAATAATAAATATCAAAGTTTTGATGGGCCCACTGAAACAAGCCCAGGGAAAGGTCAGGAGCCCACGGCATAGGAGAAGCTGAGGGTCCTGAGTTGGCTCAGGGTTGCAAGATGAGAAAATTCAAGATTACTTATGAGATTGGGCATTGCTTTGAGGGGTGTAGAAAAGACTGAATCAAACTCTTAGAGTGCACAGCAACAGGACTAAGGCAACAGACAGGAGAGTCAGATATTGTGGACATTTTCTTTTTCATCTTGTGGGTGGTCAAACAGTGGGAAAGAGATCTGTGAAATCTCCATCCTTAGGAATATCCAAAATTCAACCAGATGGGATACTAAGCAATTTGATCTAACTTCAAGGATGGCCCTGCTTGGAGTGAGGGGCGGTATCATGAGATCTCCAGACTTAAACCTAAGCATCTTCCTAGTAAGAAAGCAAAGAAAAAGTAGCATTTTCCAGCGGTTATTTGAACCTTTCCTTCAAGCAGTCAATATCCTAAACCCCTGAAGAAAGGCAGGGACTAATATCTGTACCTTGTCTACCTTGTGTACCTAATATTTTATTAGTGCTGTGCAGCTTCAATCATGTGATTGAATTTTCTCTATAAGTGGGTTGTTTCTTATTACCACTTTTTCTATGAAAAATACCCTTCTGTGTCAAAAAAGGAGTGAAATGCTGAAAACTGAATTTCTTGGGTAGATGGAATGTTTTCAGAGTTTGTGGTGCTAACTTGAAGGTTTTCAACTTCATGACAAAAATTTTCTGGTTTTCCACAATGCATATCTCTTCTAAAAAAAAATGCAAGCCTGTAATTGTCAGTTTAGAATCACAGAATCATTTAGTTTAGAAAAAACCCTTAAGATCATTGAGTTCATCATTAACCAGCACTGCCAATGCCACCACTAAATGATGTCCCCAAGTGTCACATTCACACATCTTTCAAATAGCTCCAAGCTGGAGACTCCACTGTTTTTCTGGCTGGCCTGTGGTGATGGCCTAGAGAAAAATATTTTGCCTCAATATTAAGAGCATACCAAGAACTCTCTATACAGAAACCTATTCATTTTGAGCTTATAAATGCCAAATTAATCCCATAGATCCCTACTGAAATGCTCTAGAGGTTTAGACAAGTGTAAAAAGGTAAGGTTTAGGGCTGGAATTCCCAATATGCTTGAAGGAGAAATGGAATGTTTGGTGGTGCTGCTGGATTTGTTGCATGTAGGAGCAGGGAGATGTGGCTGCTGCAGTTTTCTTTTTAAACAAACCCATGCAGTCGCTATTCCTGGTTTAGATTTTCAAGAAGTGTTGCTGTGTTAGTGTTCTTGGTTAGAAGGTGTGAGCAAACCCAGCACAAGAAAAAATCCCAAGTCTAACCAACAGAGATGTGCAGAAATGATCTCCCCTTCTTTGCCCTTCCTGTTACCACAGTTTAATGGTATCTCCAGTGTGTGAGGAGTATTGTGTCAGGTTTAGTGACATAGGGGACAGAAACAGGGAAGAGCTGTACTGGGAAACCTCAGCTCCCGTCCAACCTCCTCTGCACTGGGGTTCCACTGGCAGCAGACCTATGGGAAGCTCCTCTGTGGCCTTTCCCTGGGGCAGAAATTCCCTGGCATTATTCACTTTGGCACACACTGAGGGGATATCACTGTATGCAATACCTATCTGCCACTGCATGGAACAAAAGGAATGACAGGAATGAATGCATAAACCTTATGTTTCAGATATGATCCTTGACAGGACTGTCTCTACCAGTTTGTCAGTGCCAACAGTGATTCAACTGTATAAATCAGCTTTGATTTTTCCCAGGTTGCCAAGGCTGGAATAACCTGTAACACTGATTAGGTTGTGGGTGTTTTAAAGCCCTCCTAATGTATTCAGGGAGGGGCAACCATCCCCTTTTTATAGCTGGGTAAACTGAGGCACGGGGAGGAGATGCTAACCAAGAGTTACAGTTCCCCAGCCTGAGAGAGAAGCCAGCTCTCCTCATTGCTCAGTGCTTGCCTTTTAACCACTAGACCATGAATCCTGTTTGCTTTGTTTCCTTGGGTTTTGGGCATGTTTGTTTTCCCCTTTCATGTACCTAATGATGCTGGTCCACAGCAGGCAGTGGACAGCTGACAGATTACAGGGATGGCCTGGCTGGAACTGGGATCAGGATCACCAGCTCCAGGGCTGTTTAACCCTGCTCCTGTGGTGCTGGTCTGGGTCCCTCCCACTCATGCTCATATAACATCCCTGGGGCAAGGACAACAACTGCCTAAATGGAAAAAGGAAACATTTCCTGTGTCTTTAACTACTTTTAGTGCAGTTTGGCACCTTCAAAGGAAGCAGTGTGCTTAGCTTAGTCAGCCAGCACTCGGTGGGTCTGTGAAAGCACACGGAAACCTGTGATTTTGGTGGACAAATCCATCGGAAACTGAGCACTGGGAGCATAACTCAGCACTCCCACAGAGCTAGTAATGACTTGTGACCCCTCTGATACCCATGAGCCCAAACTGCAGAGCAAAGAGCTTTAAACAGGCCACTCTACTCAGGTTGGTTTTCACTCTCACTTCTCAGAACTTCATTTTAGGCTCCCTGTGTTGTTCATCACAATCTCTGTGCTCAGGTACTGACGAATCATCTTTGCTTCTGTACTCCTCTATTTTTTTGCTGAAGGCTCTGGTTAGCAGGTCAGGGAAAAAGAGAGACACAGAGAGATAGGGCCACCAGCACAAACGCCTAAGGAGTCACTTGCTCTTTCTCTACCTCACAGCATCTGCAAAGCTGTTAAACCACAATCCTGCCCAGTTTACTGGCACAGAGGACTGCCCTAAGCAAGTGAAGCAAAATGTTTTTGTGCAACTGCTTCAAGTATATCTGTAGGCACTGTGTTTTAGCTTTTTTCCCCCCCTATTTCCCCCATTTTTCCACCTGGATATTCAGATCCTGGTTACAGTGTTAACATATCTGCAAATAAAACTGTAATAATTTTGTGTGCACAGGAGATTGGTCAGATATTTAAATTTTTATATGAGTTTTTTCCTCCTTTTTTTTGTCTCATGCAGTTGCATATTACAACTGGCCATAGTGCAGATTTGACCTCACAAATCGTGCAGGTTCAAAAAGCTGAAATGCCTTAAAAGTAGTATTTAAATACATCAGTCCCAAGAAGAAATGTTAATATTTTTAAAATATCCCAGTAGTGCTTTCAGGACAGCAGAGGATAATTGGTTATTGCTGGTGATCCCAAGGTATCTCCTATGGTCCAAATTGGTGTTCAAATTTCCACTCTGCTAATTGTTGTCCAAACCCAGCTCAAAGATAGGTCCAAAAACTTGAGAAAAAAAAAAATAAATCTTTTTTTCAGCCCAGGCTATGTAACAGTCTTGAACAGAGTGGTCTTTGCCTGGTGAACAGGACCTCCCTGCCATGAAGCATTGATCCCAAAGTTGGGATCCCAGGCTTTCTGCAAAGCCACCACAGGAAAAAACACCTCCTCAGGGCTTCCTTCACTGACTCACTTCCTGTCCATTTGCTTTCCAAAATGCAGGCAGTGAGATACATACCTATGACCATGCCACTTCAGGGGAATGAACTCCTCTTACATGCTTATTTATGAGGATATTGTCTACCAGGTGTAAGGACCTGTAGCTGATGCTGTAGGACAAAAAATCATAAAAACTGGATACAGACTAGGGAACACCTGAAATGTCTGTATTATCTCCAGTTGCCAGAGGCAAAGCACTTACTGGGATTATTCTCATATTATTTCACCATTAGAGTTTCTAATTAAAATGCAAGCCCTGACTTAGCTGGGCACTGCTAACACACAGTCTCCAATCAAGACAAGCTATGATTTTAGTCTTAATGCATTAAGGAGGGTTTTGCTACGCTTGTGTGAGTATTACCAAAGTCAGATGGATGCAAAAAAGGAGAAAAACAATTTATGAGTGCCAGAGCACCTCTTTCATCTGCTCTGCCTCCTCCAAATGAAGCCACGAGGATGCGATATGAAGCATTTTCTCTCCTTTTCCCATTTCTTGGGAAAGGGGGAGTCAGGTGGTTCTTGGTGGCAAGAGATTTCATCATCCTGCAGGGTCAGGAGTGTGTGCTAGCCCTGGGAACGGTGAATATCCTGGTGTGAGGCATGTGAACGAGGGCACATGGGGAATGTCACGGGAGCCGCCGGGGTGAGGACGGCGGCGCTGAAAGGGCACCCCGTGAATGGGGTGTGACTGAAGTGCTGTGAGCAGCCTCCTGCTGCTCCACGGGCAGCCGGGGAGATGCACGAGGCTGCATCAGTGGTGTTCCACTTCTTTCACAGGCTCAGGAGGGAATTACAGTTTGGAAAGAATCACAGCTTTTGCTGAAACGCTGCGGGATAATGGGAAGAACCCTCAGTCACTGGAGGAAGGTTTCTCCAGGCATGCACTGTGCTGTCTCTTGCCAGGACAGTCTGAGGGAACCACAGACAGCACCCTGCTCGAGTAAAGAGAAAGAAAGCTTCGTACAACCTTGTGACAGTTTCAGCTATGACTTTGAATAAAATCTGGTAAGATATCAAGACTTGAATTTTTTGGAAAACAATTATTCATTCAAACTCAGATGCTTTGGGAACAAAAAAAGACCCAAACCAAAACAAGCCAGAAAATAACCCCCACCTTCAAAAATCCAAAGGGCTTTGCTTGAATTTCCTATTTCAAAATTTAAAAGAAAATCTCTCAAGAAACACCATTTTGATCTTTCTTTTTCAAAAGCTCTGTTAAAACAAAAGCACTATTCAATTCATCTGTTTAACCCCAGTAGTTCTTAAATACCTGAACAATTTCTGAAAGTGAATCCAGATTCTCAAAAGGACCCAGGTGTTCCTCTGCATTTTAGGAGGAGAGAGAGATGCATCAGACTTCTAGCAGGGTTTCAGGGGTGTCTGGCTGTGGCAGGAGCACAGGTAAGGCACCCACTGAACACATTTTGTGTACCCCATAATGATGCCTTGGTCACCAATCCACATTTCCTGACCCACAGGAGAGCATTGTGCCTGTGGTGGGAATGCCTATGGGTGGCAGGTGTGTGAGGAGGACGTTTCCAGCCCAGGCTGAAACCTCTGCTCTGCTCCAGAGCCCTCCTCACAAGTTGGGATGTGCCCATGGGTTGTTTCTGGCAGAACATGGTCCTGGAGCAGAAGAGAGAAGCCAGGGTGACAACAAATGTGATGATCATCACTCAGAGGGGAAAATGGACCAGAGGCTAAAGAAATGAAGCTCATGTGTGGTGTGTGAGGCTTGGCAGGACCCATTCTGGGTAAGAAGCCCCCAAAGTGGATACAAAATAGTGTTTTTCAGAGCTGGGGATCACATCCTTGTTTTCAGTGAGCAATCTTTGGTTTAGCTACAAACTAGTCCTCTTCTGCTCTCCTATGACATGAAGATGTGCTTGAAGCTTATGCTTGTGATAATTTTTTTTTCATTTTTCTTTTCATATTTAAGAAAAAGCAGAAAAACTCCAATAAATATTTACCACATCTCAAAAAACCAACACCAAACCAGTTTTTGAAATACATAAGACAACTCTAAAGCTGTAACTGTGAGAGGATCAGGCTGCAGCCAGCTGCAGAAAGCACTGGTGGTGGGGGAGTCTGGCAATGTGAGACTGGGGGTGGAAGCTGTGATATAACAGAAGGTCATGCTGTAAAGGCAGGGGACCCTTTGCATCATCTGAGTCTCTCACTACAAAGGCTAAAGTTCACAAAGGGTATTCCAAAGGCCTGGTGCATGAAAACACTTTTCTTTCAATTACTCACCAAACTAGAAAGTGAGAAAGAGACATCAAGCCAATTTTTTCTTTATTCAGCAAGTCTGCTGCACAATCCAACTTCCTTGAACCCCCTGCTCTGATGATCCCTTCCTGAATCTCTCATTTTCCTCATGTTAAATGTATGAAGAGCATGGCATGAGCAGCAGTTTGAAATGGATGCTACTCATGATGGATTATCCCTCACCTGGAGGATGTAGCATTTGGAAAGTGGAGGTTGAACTGGAGCCAGGAGCTCTGTGCCCTCTCCTTTGCAGCTGGTGCTGAGTGATGGGGAGGAAATCCCTTAGCTGTGAAGATTGGCAGGGTTTATTAGCTCATGCTCATGTGCACTGATGGCAGGAGACTTTCTCCTGCATGAGGCTGATTTCATCTGTGTGCTCCCAGATTTCCCATCCAGGTAAGCTCTTTCCACCATGTAAAGGAAAAGTTCCAGTCAAAACTGGGGCTGTGAACACAGCTGGGATGCACAGGTGTGGGTTTACAAGGAGAGGGGAAAGAAAAGGGCTTTAGCCCCCTCATTAGCCTCCACCTCCTTTGCTTTATGGCCAAAGCTCTTGTGCTCCCAGTGTGGGTCCTCAGCAGGGCTGTGGGGAGAAGGAGGCAGTGAGAGGAGCAAGCAAGAGGACAGGTCCAGTGCATCGTGTGGAATGCTAGGAAGGGAGGGGCTCAGCCCCCTCCACTGGCACTTGGGCTCCTTCTCTCCTTCTGTATCCAAAACACCAAGGCCTGACCTGTTCCCAAACCCCACTCCCCAAAATATTTCTTTCTGTGGCTCCTGGCTGGGGTATTGGATGTTTTTTCCATAGTCTCCCAAGCAGCCCTTCTCTCCATCCCCTGGAGGTACTGCTGCTGTCATTTTCCTGGCTCACCATTCCACCTTCTCTGTTGCAACATCTCATCTTCTCCATTCGACATCTCTGTTGCCAGAAGCAACCAACACTATGCTACCAACATTTGGGGTCCAGCATTAAAAGAGCAACTTTTGTCACATCTATTTTTCTTTTCCTTTTCTGATGTGTCCTGGGTGACGACCCATCCTTTCTTGTCACCCCAGAGTATTCATGTTAGCTTTTAAATTTCATATCTATGCCTTCATGCAAATTTAACTATTTAATTTTTTTTTGTCTTTGATTTTACTGACTGTGTTTGTTGCTGCATGGCTTTGCATTGAAGCTGTGCTGCACTGCACCTTATTATGTCTAAGGATTGGATTTATTTATTTGTAATTCCTTAGAAAAATGACCTTTTGCATGTGAAATTAATGTGGGGGGCAGGATGAAGTCTGGACCTCCTCCTTCACTAAAGAAACCTGGCTGTAGGTAACGCCTGTTAAATGAACAAGGGGTTCCTGCCTTCTTACACAGCTATTCCCATGGAAGGAGTATTTAATAAAGATATTTTGCTGTCATGGGAAAGGGCACCAGGACCTCAGGAACTGCAGGCCCAACCCTTGCCACTGTTCAGGATGCTGCATTTCCTCCTGAGACCTCTCAGGCTGACCCCAGTGGCCCTGACTACTGCAGGTGACTCAAAGCACAAAGAAGGCTGAGCTGGGCAAGGGAAGGTGTTGGTGTTTGTCTTTCCTCTTCCTTACTCTCATGTGTAAGAAAACACGTTGGGACTGCACATCAGGCTGATTTGGGCACTCTTCATCTCTGCTTTTGCCAGAGAAGCACCAGAAGGGAATTTCTTCTATGTTTTACTTGTTTTGCTTCAAATCAAAAATTGCCCTTGTTTTGTCTCCACAAGAAATTTTGGTGTGTTAGCTAGAAGAGTGGGGAAGAAAGAAAAAGGAAACAAAAATCTGTAAAATCCATTAGTTTCTTTGGCTAACCCTGTCACTGAAAAATGTGCTGTTGATTTTTTTTTTTAGAGTGATTTTTGGGTTATGATGGAGTTGGTTCACAGTACTAAGCTCCAGAGTTGTGGTTAATTAGTAGCCAGTTTAGGAAATTATGTTATCATTACCTCATAATTTCTCAGCTTAGCAGCTTTCCTCGTCTTCCACCTCCCTCCTTTCTCCACCCCCTCTAGCCTTCCCTGTTCAGGGATATTATTTTTCTTAATGACATCTCTGTCACACATGCAGACTTAGATTTCCTAAGCACACCTCAGCATTTCAGATCTCCAGGAGCTCGAAAATGCACATGAATCATTTGGGGTTTTTTTCTGCACTGAGACTGTACACAGAAAACCAAACCCAAACAAAAAGAAAAAATGCATTATTTTCTGCTTCCCCCTCACCATGCTGGTTTTACTCCAGCTCTTGCTCCTGAAGTTCCATCTCAGGCACCCAATGTGGTGCTGGGCTGACCTCCCTGTGCCCTGTGTTTGTTGATGATGAGCATGATTGCTTCCACCCTCTGCCATCCTCCCCCACGTGAAAAGCAAAGGGCAAAACAAGCGGCAGGAGGAAGAAAAACAACCAGGCCGCCTCACTAAGTGGTGGCAATGTGCAAAATTAAAAATAAAAAACATGGAGAGGGAGCTAAACCCCTCAACTTAAAAGGGTATTTTCTAGTGGCCTACTTTGAAATCAGACATTTGCTAATAATGGCAGAGAAGGAAGAGGAGTGGGAATGCAGAGATGAAGACCTTGGGTTTGCTGGTCTCTGTTCAACTCTGTACTCAGCCAGGCTTTGGATTTGCACAGTGTCTCAGGACAAAGACCCAGGGTAGACACATGAGAGAAACACTCATCTACCAACTTTTGGCCCAGAATAACTTTAAGCTGGTGTTTTGTTATTCTCTTTCCATTGATCTATCAGTTATAGGGTCATTTTAGCAGTTGTCCTCAATGTGACTGTCTTGTCACATAACAGGGGACCTGGCCACTTTGGGAAAGGATGGCTGATGTGGAAACCTCTAGAAAACAAAGATCTGACCTGCAAAATCCTGAGCTGAAGCTCTGAATCATCTTATTGGTGTGGCAACACATATATACTCTCCAAGTGAGAATTTAGAAACACTTGCATCAAACACCTACCACTTGATTACTCTTGGTGTGCACAATATAATCATTTCACCAAAGGTTGTTCTTTTTCTTTTCTACTTGGCTCATTTTTTTTTCAGTTCCTTGTGTCTGGCTCTCTCATGCGACACAAGGAGAATGCCTGGGTAAATTCACAAAATCACAGATCAATTCCATTGTCTCCTCCAAGAGGGTCTAAACATCGATTATGACCACCAAGATTTACCTCACATATTTGTCTCCACTGATTTCTTCTCCAACATTTGGCCAGTTCCCCCTCCTCTGCAGTGTTGACACCTCTCAGGCATTTTCAGACCAGGTGGGGCTGGCTCACAAGTTAGCAATTTCTTCAGCAAGCTCCTCATGGTGTTTGTGGCTTTTGCCAGCCCTAAAATGTAGTGCTGCTGTTCTCAGCACCCCTCCTACTCAACATGGATATGAGGGCTCTGGAAATGCACATGATTGTCCACACACACTGTCCCTGCAGCTTGTAGGAGAAGGGCTTTTACTTCCCAACAGTGAACACAATATTGAGACAGTCCAAAATCACACCAGCTTTAGCCATATCACATTTCAAGGCAGAACTATCTGTTGCCTCTCAGGCAGTCTTTAGGCCAGGGAAATGAGTTATGCCTAAAAAAAAAAAAAATTTTAAACGTGTTACTGAATTTTAAGCAGGACTTTGCACAGAGGATAAATCAAGTTTCAAATCATATGAGCTGGTTGTAGCCAGCACCAGCAGTGGGATATGTGGGGAAGGCTAATACTTGAATTCCTTCTATACACTTGGCACTAATTCCCTTTGAAAATTGTATGAGTTGAAACACTAATATTTTTCTTGAAGTTTTGTGTGTCTCATCAAACATCTTTTCTTCCCAGGTTTGGTCCTCACTGAACATTCTTTCAAAGGTTTTTATCAGTCATTGTGTTTGTGCCCATTTTCCCAGGAGCAATTTTCCATCTCCTGCCCAGGAGTGCATCCTGCAGGGGAGCTTTCTGCTGTAACTGTCCCTTCTGTGTCACAGGTCACAGTTGTGGTTGTCCCAGAAGGAGGACCTGAGGGACTCTGTGGGGGAAAGTGAGAAGGACAGCGTTTCTAGGAGACTCACACTGCTCTGATATTGGAAGCATCCATCCATCTCCTACACAGACCCATCATTTTGTGTTCTGTGGATGTCAGCACTCTGGAATTCCTTGCTGGCTGAAGGGCACCATCATGATGGTGCTTACAGTGGTTGTCAGCATTTCTGAGCCATCAGGGTGGGATGGTGAGAGCCAAAGACAGCCCTTAAGCCTGTGGAGTAAGTGACCTTACCCAAGGAGAGGACCTGCTCCTTTCCCTGTTTGCCGAGAGGGGACAAACCATGGGAGTCTCAGCAAGATTCCTGCTGGGAGGTGGGTTGGGAGCCAGCTCCAAAGCACAGCTGGAGCTGCAGGCAATGTCCACATTAATGGGCATCTTCTCTGCCAACACACCCAGCTCTGCCCTGTCCAACATACCCCAGGGACACAGCTGAAAACTCTTATGAAAGCCCTGTAGAGATGCTCAGTATCTAGCCTGAGGTCCATTTTAAAAGCCTTAATTTGTGGGGTAGGTTGCCCAAAAAATTTCACAATATGTCTGTTCCAGTCTCGATCTATCCATAAGGAAAAAAGATTTTTTTGCTGGTCACTGAGTTAAATTAAAAAGTTTTCCACTGTAGGCAAACCTCTGTGCCTCCCTGTCTTCCTGTCTCTCTGTCTGCACACTCTCTCCTGCCTCTGGCAGAGATGTGAAAAGGCTTCAAACCCTCCAAAATCTGGCACCCTGTTGCAAAAGCAGAGCTATTTATTTTCTTGCTGTTCAACATAGGGATCTCTTCTGGGGGTGGTTATCATTTAAGACTGAGACTCAAGGGATGCTGCCCTGTGGTCTCAGCTTTAGTCTCACCCAGCTGGATGTATTTCAGGGGTGGGGAGCATCAGGGCTTGGAGCAACACTCGACTCCTCAGATAGCCACACTGAAGTCAAAGGGCATCTGCTGAGTGAGGTGTTATTTCCAGGGGGACAGACACATGGCTCAGCCTATTTTGTTTTGAATATCTTATAAATACTCAGCTGCTGCAAAAAGCTTATCATCTGAGAATTTCCATTTTTTTTTCTTTTTTCTTTTTACTTTTTACCTCTTCGATGTAAATTGTTTTTAATCTTTGTGTCTTGTGAGTAGAAACTGAAAAAAAATAACCTTAACCACATAAGGAAAATTAAACTATCTTTGAATTTTATTTTTTGCCTTGGGACTTCTAGGTAGGTTTGCAGTTTTTAGCACGTGACAGTTACACCTTGCAGACAAAGAGCTTAAAGCATCAATGTCTACTCCCCATAGCAGGTCTAAAGCCTGGGGTTTGCAATGTACAGATCTTTTCTCTTCATGCTCTAAGGGATGATTTTAAATGAGTTTAGCTAAATCAGAGAAAAGTCTTGCCTGTTGGAGATATTATTAATCATAAAATCATAGAATATCCTGGGTTGGAAGGGACCCACAAGGATCATCAAAGTCTAGCTCCTGAAATAATCTGAAATGTTTGGGATGATTCTGTCTCATTCATTTAATCGAGCCTCTTGGTAAGATAACCTGAGTTAGACTGACATGGTGCAAACACCAGCCCTTAGGTTGCTTCTCACTATTTTCCTGGGGTCACAGTTGGTCAAACAGAAATGTGACATAACTTGCTTGTCTCCCTCAGCCAATATTACTGCAAGAGCAGAAAAAAAAAAAAAAAAAAAGAAAAAGAAAAAAGAAAGAAGGTGACATTAAACCAGCTAAAAAAATCTCAAGAGACCTGTCAGTCAAGAAAGATATTTACTGAAGCTTCTATTGACCCATATATGCTCTTATCTAGAAACCTTTATCTTCTAAGACAATGTTGACTAACAGCTTTTCCTTTACTCTTGTTTCTATCTTAAAAGAATAACAAATAAGCTTAATTCTTCACAAAATCTTTAGCAAATGCCTTTTAAGCCTAACACAATGGTAGTTATTTTAAGAAGGATGGCTAAGCACTGCAACACTTTTCTATTTTTCTGTCTTCGTTTTTCATATTGGAGCACTTAATCACAGTTAATCTTTGTGCACAAGGAAGACACATTAACTTTGTTTGCACAGGACTGATATAAAAGCTTTCAACTCCTCTGTTCCTGTATTCATCTCCCTGGTAAGCTTTACCATTTTAAATAACAGATAAAGGAAATGCTGAAGATTCGGTGATACAGTCTATCCTTGCTCAAGTAACTGCAGGAACTAAACTTGTAAGAAAACTTGGAGCCAGCCCGAAGCTGAGCATCTGCAAATCCCACTGGGAGGTTTTGTGGAGGAGAAGGGCAGGGTTCACAAGGGTGTACTCAAAAAATACCAACCTGGATGATGCCAATGGTTAGGACAGGTGAAAGGGGACCACCTCCCTGTGACACTGGGGCTTTTAGATATCTCTGCTCACTGCTGGCACTGCAGCCACCTCCCTGACATTTGTCTGAGTGTCCCTGCTCTGTGCTTGCTTCAAAGCAAACAGTAACCACAGAACCTTAGAATCACAGCATGCTTTAGGTTGGAGGTGACCTTAAAGACCATCCAGTTCCACCCCCTGCCATGGGCAGGGACATCTTCCACTATCCCAGGTTGCTCCAAGCCCTGTCCAATCTGGCCTTGGACACTTCCAGGGATGAGGCAGCCCCAGCTTCTCTGGGCAATGGTTTTTTAAAGAGTCTTGTTTGGATAGGGGTATATTCTCCAAGGCTGTGGAACTGGGGTTCCACTAAAATCAGTGAGTCTGAAATGAACAGAATTTCTTTCAGACTGCCTCTGATAAAGGTAATAGTAATCTAAATGTCTTTTATGGCCTTTTTACTCTGCCAGAGCAATAAAATGGGGCTTAGTCCTTGCTTACACCCAAAATTGCCTTGATTAATTATCTTGGAATAATAAAAGTAATAAACCCTTTGCCTTCTCCTTATCCTACTCACACCTACCAGAACAGACCTGCTGGTATAAATGTACCAGTGTGGGACAGGAAGGGAATTAGAATGCTGTGGCTTGGGGGTATTGACTGGAAGGAGAAAGCTGTATGTTAATCCATTAAGTAAGACCTGTTCCTGGGATATTTTTTTTGTTGTTGTTGTTGTTCTGATTATATAGGTATGAGTTTAAACTACTGAACTCAGGAGAAATTCTGAGCTCTTGGGGCTGGATGCATGCCGTGGCCACAAGATGATTGCATATTGGAGGAGTCTCAGAAGTGCATAGGATCCCCTGTGCGTTTATTTGCACAGGAAAGAAGCTTTGACATGGGGAACAGAGGGGGCAATGGTTCCTCATGCTGGCACTTGGGAGTCAGGGCTCTGGAACATGGCATGTGCATGGAGTACACCCTTGGATTTCTCTAGGAAAACTCAACAGGTAAAGAGAAATGTGAAACAGAGAGAAGAGATCCCATAGTAACTTCAGTAGATACTAAAGCACAGTAGTAATCCTCCTTTGCTGTCTTTTGCCAAGTCCACATCCTGTTTTGTGTTTGCTAGGATCCAGCAAAACACAAACAGTACAGGTTGCTCCAAAATTTCTCTGTGTCTGTCCAGACACTTCTGGGAGCTGTTCACAGAGACCAAACTGCATATTTTGGCCAAGAGCCATCTTAGTTTGCTATGAAGTGCTGTAGTATAAATAAATATATATGTGCAAACAAATGCATGAAGAACAATTGTTTGGTGGTCAGGAGAAGAAAAGCTGCCCTTGCCCTTTCATCCCAAGATGAGAGGACATTAGATCAGACTGATAATCAGGTAGACTGGTTGGCAGGTTTGTTGTTAGGACTTTTTTTCCCCCCCTTTACTTTCTGTTTAGTTTCAGTTGTACTGAAACAACTTACATGAGGCCTGAGTAACCACTATACTGACCAGCCATCTGGTAGGCCCAGAGGCCTGAGAGCCAGAAGGTTGCACTCAAAGGACTTGTCTGTGACAACAAATAGACCATGGCTCTGAGGGCAAACGGCACAAAATTAATCAACCACAGAGATTCTTTCTGTCCCTTGTTTCAAAAAAAAGTTCTGCCTTCCCTGCACGATTCATTTCCTACATAGATCATAGAATCATAGAAGATGCTAAGTTGGAAGGGACCCACAAAGATCATCAAGCCCAGCTCCTGGCCCTGTGCAAGACAACCTCAAGAGTCACACCAAGTTTCTGAGAACACTGTCCAAACACTCCCTGAACTCTGGAAAGATTGGTGCTGTGACCACCTTTGTGGAGAGCCTGTGCTGAGTGTCCTTTGAGGTGCCCTAAGACATGTGTTTCTTCTTGCTGTTGCTCAGAAAGTCTTCCATAGATCCCAAATAATTTCTGAGAATCTGGTGCAAATTATATAGATATTCCAGGGTTTTACTCCAGGTGTTGGCAAGTGGCCAGGTGGATGAAGGTCCTAGAAAGTACAGTCTCTACTAACAAGAAAACTGATTAGCAGCCCAACAAAAGTATCTGCTTTAAAGTGAGCTGAGTAAATTTTAAGAAGTCACTGACAACACTGCTGGCTTCCCACCAGCTGCAGTGGGATTTCACAGGTCATCAAATAAACACCTGAATTTGGATACCTTCATCTGTGAACTAAATCTCATTCCAAATTCCTACTTGAATATCTAATACCACTTGAAATGCATGAGCCTGTTCGTGGATCTGACCATGGATATCTAAGGCTCTATATCTTACCCGCTTTGTAACAATAAAAGAGTAAATATCAGAAAAAATCCTTAGAAATAAGCTTCTGAGGCAGCTTCATGTGCAGTACAGATAAAGCAGAAGAACCACTTTTTGCTATATTCCTCTTTTCAGGGTGTCCCCTAGGACAGGCAACTTTGTCTCCTGGGGAAGCAGGTAGATGTAGAGATTTTTATTGCAGATATGCTTATTTCTAGCTCCCTGTCCTAATGACTGCAGATTGTGCATCAATTGGTTTTATATAAAAAAACCCAAAAACCCAACAAAAAACAAACAACAAAACAGGCTCCTTGGGTTTCTACAGGTTCCCAAAGGAAGTTTTAGTTCATTGGCTGTGGGTATCATCCTACAGTGTCTGAATACTGGTGCTACTGGTTGGGTCTTGGAAGGGATTCAAAGGCAACATTGTACAAGAGAACTTCACAGGTCCTGGCACGCTCGACAGTGGTGGGTAGTGGGGTTGCTTAATAAAGCAGTTCAGTTCAAAGTGAAGGCAGAGGGAGTGTAGGCTCATAGATCACAGCACACATGCTAGCCCAGAAATGCCAGGGTATTTCAGTTGTCATTAAAACATGCAGGTACATGAATTATTGGTGGAACGAATCATCCTGTGATGCCTGAGCACGGAGCCAATAGAGGCAAAACACTTCCAATATTTAGCAAGTTTGGCAAATTGTTTAGCTTGGAAGTTACTGAAAGCCATATTCATTTTAATTAACCTTCCAGTGTACTGGCAACAGCTCTGGTTTATCTGTGCTCAGACCCCCTCCATGATAGGTGTTTTTCAGGTCCCACACACTGAATTTTGGAAGCAACTTGAGGAATTATGAATGTGAGGGATGGATGTGACTTGTCTAAGTCAGGCAAGACGTGGGTGGGCTCATTCTCTGCTGTCTGGCACTGCCAGTCCTTGACACTGCCCCTCATATCCCACCTGCCATTCGAGGGCTGGGTTTTCAATAGGGCACAATAAAGAGTTTGACATAAAATCTGGATGCTGCAGATTCTGAATATCATCACAGGACTCCCAGTTTTTAGGGGATGAGACTTTCAAGGGACACAGAGGGGTTCTGGGTGCTATTCTCAGACCACCTTCTGTGTATGCCCACTTACCTCAGGACCAGTGAGTAATTTGCATTGCCCTGATCTCTCCACCCTAAACCATCAGTGCTGTGGAGTGCCTACAGAACCCAAATGAGGCACCCCAGTAGCAAGATGGGAGATTATTAGGACTATATTCAAGTTTTGTGGCACTTGAAAATGGGGATCATGATTAAAAGACCCGATTTGTTTTTCAGAGGGAAGCAGGGAGGATTGGCCTTTTTCCTGCTGTTATAATCTTCCTTCTCTACTTTGGGTTGTTAGTGAGATAGAAAACCTTGGTAAGAAACTCCCTCCAATGAAAAATAATTAATCTTTCATCATCCCTCATTTACATCTATCTCACTACCAGCCCAGGAATGCTGGTCTAAACAGAGACAATCTCAGAACACAGACAGGTAGACAGGGGGAGTAGCAATGTGGACTTCATCTCAGACATCAAAGCTATTGTTAACTGAGTTCTATTTATAAAGTTGGTAGATTTTCAATGTGCTTTCACAGAAGGACATAGACAATTAAAGACTGGAGGTTTTGTGTAGATGAGTAAGTAAATGTTTAATTTCTAAAATGATTTATCTTAAATGAGTTGCTTAAGGTTCTGTTTATAGTCTTGGAGTGCTGGAGCACTGTCACACTTCTGCTGTTAACATCAACCCTCAGGGACCTGAAGGAATAGCATCTGGCCATGTGTATTTTCTCCAATAAGTTATTAGCACCATTTACTTCCCAAATCACACTGTTTTTTCTGATATAACATGAAAAAAGGAGCAACTTTAGGTCTCACGTCTTTAGCCAAAATCTTGAATGACAAGAATTAATATTTTTAAGTTTTTTAATTCAGTGTTTATAGGAATTTTTGACTCTGAACATGAAGGCTTGTGTTTGAGGAATAACTCAGGGTGGGGGAAATACAGAAACTGAGATTTTCTGGTCCAGCTATGGACAAAGTGGGAAGATGAAGGGGATAGAACATGATGGAGAGAGAGAGGATCTGCTCACGGTAAAGCAGCTTATGGTCTCTCCAGTTCTGGAGAACAGGATTTTTCCACAGGGTTTCTTTCCCAACAGGGAAATGTAACTAGCCCCATCTGGGACTAATTAGTCACCTGGTGAAGTAAAACAGGAACTATAAACTGATTTAAGGGTCCTGCCTCTCTTACTGTAACATTTCTCCAGCGATGACTTCAGACCCACTATGGGGAAAAGGGAGAATTCCTTGCAAGAAACACTTTTGCCTTTGTTTATCCTTGGTGGCCTCAAAGAATGGATCAGACCAGTTTAGACCAATATCTAAGCTGAACTTCTCCTCCCTGATGCTCATTTCTGTCAATATAAGTAGCCCTAGCTTCTATGACTCCTGAAGAAAAGCTCCTTTTTTTTTAGAGCCCATGTCTATCTCTCAGAGTGCTGAAGAGGACTTCAATGATGTGGCTACCTAAGTGCTCTAGGTCATAAAGCGAATAAAAAAGAACACAGAATTGTCCCTCTGTAAATTTTCACATTGTCCTTGAGGTAATCTCAGAGGTAGATTCCATTTTTTTCAGTGTTTGATTTCACCACCATCACCTCAAAATCTTCCTGCTTAAAACTGTGACACAGAACTGGGACTCTGGTTATTACAATGCCAGAAAGGAGCTCAGGTCAGATGAACTGAGTCAGGTATGTTCAACTCCAGGTTCTCAATACAGCTGGGAGGAGTGGGTACAGAGGGGAAGAGCAGAGTGTTATAGCTAACAGTAAACTATAGATACCTTGGGAAAGAAAAAAAACTAAAATTGGGAATAATCATGCAGTGATACTTCCTCAAACACCTCCCAGGTGTCAGCAATTTGCATCTGCACCAAAGGGGCTGCCTTTGTGTTCAGTAGCCCTAGGGGGTTTTTAATTCCCTGAATTTCTCCAACAGCCCACTGCTGGAGCCAGGATCCAAGCAAGCTGTTGGCAAAGGTTTGTCACTCTCACCTCTGGAGACAACATTGCAGCTCCTCTCCTGCTGTGCATTTTCACCTGCCAGGTGCTTCTGGTAGGACTGATCTGGTGTCCTGGAAGCAGCAGGCTTGGGTGTGAAGAATCACAGAGGTGGGAGAGGCTGCACTGCAGGGCTGTGCTGCAGCTGTGCTATCACCTGGCAGCACCCCACATTCAGAAAAGGTGTTTGAAGGTGTTTTCCCAATGACACCTTGGATATGGGAAGCCTGGCCCATGGAATGGTCTCCTCTTTGGAGAGCAGCATTACAGAACCACTTGTAGAGTTTCACATGGAGTTTATTCACCATGGTGAATAAGGTGGGTGACATGAAGCTTGACAGGGGCATAAATCTTGGGGGAAGTGTCTGTAGTGTGTGACAGAGTACTCTGGTCTTCTCCTCCTCCTATTGCCATCCCCATCTGTGCCCACACAGCTTCCAGGGCTGGTGTGCAGACAGCAATTTGAACACTGGTAGATAAAAAGCAGTCTGTCTCACACCTCTTCTTCCAAAAGCAGCACCAAAGCAGGAATGAGGAATGAAGGGCCTGGATGTAGATAAGGGTGAGTTCTGTCTCTAAGAAAACATGTGTGGAATCACAAAGTGGTTTACTTAATGTATTTATGAATTTGGAAGGCACTCCCAAAACACTCCCTCCACGCAAGCCTGCCCCTCCCTCACCTTCTCAGCTTGGAAGATGCCTAACAGGAGGCTGGCGTGGACCCCAGTGATACACAGACCTGTGTGGGGTGATCATGCCAAAGAAATATTTTCATCCCTCTACACCTTTCTCATATGTACACCTCATATCCCAGCAGCCAAGGCAGCTGAGGAACTCTGTGCAGGTCTGAAGGCACTTCCATTCCCTCTCCCATTACCCCTGTCAGCCAAGCATCTTGCTGTGAAAAACAAGGGGCAAGCTGAGGTGCCACCACAAAAGCTCTGTCCCCATCCTCCCCCTTGCAAACCCAAAATAAAAGTCAAGAATGCTCCCTAAACCAACCTCCGAGTAGAATGGGTTAACCTGGGAGGTAGTGAAAGCCACATGAGAACTACACAGGTGCAGCAACAGTTTTTATTTGTTGAATATCACCTCCCCAACCCAAGAGGAGGCCCATGAAAGAAGATGCCTCTGCTGCAAATAGGAAGAGTGTGGTTAGGAGCACTCGCCGAGCTAATAAAGGCTGTTGAAGCTTCGGCTTCCGTTGGTGGTTAACCCCGTAACACTGCTCCACTCCTCTGAAAACAGCACCTGAGCAGTGCAAGGCCTCTCTTTGATACTGACATGGCTTTTATCACATCTCCCTGGCACTGGGCACGCAACTGAGAGGCACTGCTCGGTGGAGCAGGGGGTGATTGGGACAGAACAAGCCTGGGTTGTGCACTGCTGCATGAAACAGTGCATTGGGCCAGCTGGGGAGATCCGGGCTGCCCCTGCCTGGTGAGCAGCTGTGGGATGGGTGCAGGGCAGAGAGCCATGGTGTGATAGGAAAATGTTTGCCCTCGTGGTTAAAACCCAAAGCTCTATGACCTATTTCCTAGCAAAAGTGTTCTTTTTTTTTTTTTTCTTTTTTTTTTTTTTTTTTTTTTTTTTTTTTTTTTTTTTTTTTTTTTTTTTTTCCCTGCCCCTCGAGGAGGAGTGCTTGGATTGAATAGATGAGATGTGCAGCTCTCTGTCTGTCTGAGATGAAGGTCGGACCCTGGCTCTGCATCAGAGACACCTCAGCCTGCAAGATCCATGTTTCCTTCAGGCCAAGGCTCTACAGGTAAATAGAAGCTGCAGAGCAGGATGGAGCCTGAGCACTGAGCTGATTTCTGCATTAGGAGCTTTTTTGCATCTCCAGCCCAGAGTCCTTTTGCATCCACAGGATTGATTTTGGAGCAGACAGAAGTATATTAGCAAAAATTCTACCCACAGCTTGTGTCCCAGCTCTAAAGCAACTTTACAGGCTCAAGGGCTTATTTTTTTTCCTCCAGGAGTAGGCAATGTCAAAATTAGGAGGAGGACGTTACATGGAACTGGTATCACTCTACTCCATGGTAACATCCAAAATTACAATCCCATCCTCTCCTGAGGTGGGAATGGCTGTTCTCTCTCATCCAATGTGCAACCCCAAGCAGCTATGCAAGAGGTTTGCCAGGTTCACTGTCCATAAATATATCTCTATTTTCTCCGTACCTAAGCACTGCTAAACTGTATTTCAGATACTGAGGAAGATGAGGGAAAAGAGTCTGCAGCAGGCCTCTGCAAAGGTATTTTATTTAGGGTAGAACATTTATATATTTTTCTTATTCAGAATTTTCTTTGTCTGCAAAGGATCACACACACCCCTATGGCTCTGTAGGCACACTACAATTTTAATATTGCTTCAGTTCATGTTTCACTCACTCCACATCAGTGAAGTGATGTCTACAGAGTTGCAGTTCATTTCCAGGCTGGTAAACAGCTCCCTGGAGGTCCTCCTTCGTCTAGGCCAGCTCTGTTCTGCAGAGGTCCAACACAAAATGATGGGGTTTAACACTGGCCCCATAGCAACCCAGCAGAAATTTTCTCCTTGCTGCACTAAGGCAGGATTGGGGTGGCCTGTCATATGCTACAACAGATCAAGGCTGACCTTATTTGACATCCCTCAGTGTTCAAGGCTAGTTGGATGGGGCTTGGGGCAACCTGCTCTAGTGGAAGGGGTCCCTGCCTATGGCAGGGGGTTGGAATGAAATGATCTCTAAGACTCCTTCCAACGCAAACCATGCTGTGTTTCTGTGACTTTTATTTCTCACACCTTCACTACAGTGTCCATGTGCTGTGACAAACATCCTTTCCCCACCCCTTCTTTCTCTCCCCTCTGTCCTGCTCTCCCATCCAACATCTCCATTGCACAGCTGGGCTTGTCACATTGCTGGTTTCTCCAGGCAGTAACTTATGAATGGTACAGGCAGCACTTTGGAAATTTACCCTTATGTGCCAACTTCCTGCTATGTGAAACACCTGCATTTAACAGCAGAGAAAGAAAACAACCACCACAGTAAACCTTGGGTAAAACTGGTTTCAATTAGGAGTCTTAATTGCAATGAAACTGAAAGGAAACAAAATGGGATCTCTGCTTATATGAGCTCTCCTCCTTCTCTCTTCCCACCACCCTTCACATTCCCTCCAGTGTGGGAGAAGCATCACATCTCTTCAGTCCCCATGCAGACACACATCATCCCCACAGGTAGGCCTAGTACCAAAATCTGTGCCTTCTTTCTCACTTTCCCTCCTCACAGGCTGAGGTGAAATTCCAGCTACAGACTCTCATGGCTACAGTAGACCTTCAGACACCTTGGCACGACCCCTTCTATACCCCAGGCTGGTGCTTCTCACCCAGTTACCCTCACAGTGAGCCCAGTTACTTGTTTTTACCTAAATGAAAGACCCAGAGACCCCAGCTTGTTTTCCTTTCTCCCCCTCACCTTCCCTCAGTTTTGGGCTCAAACATCACACAGATAGGGTACCTGACTTCCCGACTGAACGGAGCTCAACAGGAGCTGCAAACTTCCACACACATTTTCCCCTCCCCCTGTTGTAAATATTCTCCATGCAAGAAGACTGAAAGCTACAGTTTCTCCATTTTAACCCAGATCTGCTCAAGGTGTGGCTATTTTCATATTTCCATCAACACAGTTTCGTGTCTCTTGGCAGAGTGAGCATGTTGCCATATGCAGTATCGGGTCCGCAGGTGTTTCGGCCCCTGCCACTCTAAGGAGGTGAGAGGAGATGGTTCGGACCTGTCACGCCTACATTTCATCATAAAAATGTTAATGGATCATTCCAGAAAGTCCCTGCAATCTTTTAACTTGCTTTTACTAAATGTCTTGTTGGACATTCTTGGCACCAGCACGGCCCGTTTGTGCCTTGTTTCTGCCTCTGGAGAATTGGAGTTGGGTTATGCACAGCATTTGTTCTCAGCTGCAGGGTTCTGCAGACTCCAGTTCCCCCTGTCATTAAACATTAAACTGTTGGACTTTCCACTCTTCCAGCAGGAGATCCTGGTGATGATGGCAGTGGTGGCAGGTGGTCTTCCTCCTGGTTCTCTGCATAAGTGTGGTATATGACCACCAGACCCAAGTGGCAATAGGACCTCCCACACAGGGAAGGTTGAAATTCAGAACTCAGACATGCCATCACCATGTGTGAATCCAGGATGCCTGGGTTTGTCATTCTTTGTTTTTGGTGGTCTTGTACTATACACAAAGATACATATATATATGTGGTAACCTGGAAAAACCCTACATGATTGAGTTTACAGCTGCTATTGTAAGGCTGTATGGTTTGCTCAATAGTTTTGTTGCCCACGTCCTGCTTTTAGGAAGAACTGCTTCTTCTTGTCCTTGTTCTTTAGTGGCCTGTTTCATCCTGGTTGCTGACATTTATCAGCACAAACTGGGGAGAGCAAAAGTGAAGGTGGATATTTACCCTGAGGAACATTTCCCTAGGGGAAGGCAGAGTATCGTTGATGGAGCAAAGCTGTGTGTTTCTTTAGCTCATGCCAGTGCAGGACCTAGAAAACAGGCAAAAGAGCTTAAATTCCTTTCAGCTTGTAAGGAGGGACAGTTAACTTCCAGTGGGGTTGAGGAGAGAACAAGTAGTATCCCGGGATTCATGCAGACATTAAGGGAACTGAAGGATCACCCCTACTCTGCTGTGGCAGTGGGGATGGCCCAACTCAGGTGTTGCTGGTGGGTACTTAGGGATACAGGATGCAGCTGGGTCCCTATCCAACAAACACACAAGCCATTGGGTGGGTTGCAGTTCCCAGTTGTGTTTCTTCATGCCTGTGCCACCATCACCTAGAGGAAAGTGCTGCTTCCCTTCTGTGTGAAGGAAACTTTTTATCAAGGAGGCAAAATGAGACTCGTGTGAGGCAGCCAGGACAAGAGTGCCACCATTCTCACAGCAAAGCCACCTGTCCAACCCTTGCTGCTCATGACACAGCCATGAAGGCAGCAGAGCCAGAGCTCAATAGAGCACTTGCCCAGGCAGGGAGTTTTATCTGCTTCTCTCCCGCAGCACCGGGTGCGCGCGGTAAAACCGAAATCTTCCTCAGCATAGCTGAGCTTCCTCAGTGTGGTACTCTGCAGTGAAAGAAGGGATTGGTGTGTGTTTGATCTGTGAGAGGTCCTGGTTTGCCTTGCACTGCGGCTGATGGGCTCAAGATGTGAATCTCCCATCCGTGCTGTGGCCGAGGCACGCTGAGCAAACAGCAGCCGTGGGGCACCGGCTGTGACCTTCCTGGCTGTGACCTGCCCTGGAGATGGGGAACTGCAGTTGGGTTCCTGGCATGGGTGAAGCCACTACCCCTGCTCACCACAGCTCCCACTTCTCCTGTTCTCCCTTCTCACAGTTGTTTCCTTATTTGCTTTAACAGAGGTGGTACATGCCACACTGGTTTTTGAGCAGATACTGGGGAGCTGGAAGCCAGCCTGGCAAAAGGATTGTTTGTGTGATTTTTTCCAATTGTGAAGAGGAAGTTTGGCACTGGGCATGGAAATAGAAACAAAATAGAATTTTCTCCCTCCCAGATTTGTGTTGCAGATTTCTGTGGCAGCTTTGTCCTGCTCTTTCTCCTTGCTGTGAGACTCAGTTTCTCCACCTGGGAAATGAGGAGAGATGTTTGCATTTTCATCCAAGATCCAGATGGCAACTCGCTGCTGTGGCTCAGCTTAAGATTAGGCTGTGCATGTCATGGAAATAGAGGAGATGCAGAGATGTTATCATGGAGTTAGTGGGCCTTAGCACTCACAGGTTTCATGCTTTGACACCAACTACATACTTTCAGTGTGCACAACTTTCCTGTGAAGCTACATTGATGGGACTGGAAAGAAATTTTTGGGTCATCAAATTCAGTCCCTTGTGCCTGCCAGTCATCTTTACCCTTTCCTCTAACAAACTTTTCAGGTTTTCACCCTTTTCTCTGCTCTTATCAAAGCTCTTCCAGATCCAGGTTCAATTTAGAATTGCCCATCTTTTTCCACTCTTACTTGGGAGGAGAGTGAAAGAAAATCAAAACAAGAAAGACTGAAAGTCAAATCACTTTCTTTCTCATGGTGTAAGATCCTACACATGGGTTGGAGCAATCCCAAGCACAAATACAGGCTGGGAAGAAAATGAGATTGAGAGTACTCCTGACTTGTGGGTGTTGACAGATGAGAAGCTTGAAATGACCCAGCACTGTGAGCTGAGAAAGTTCTACCATGTCCTTGGCTGCATCAAAAGAAGTGTGACTACCAGGGAGGGTGAGGGAGGTGATTTTCCCCTTCCACTTTGCGCTTGTGAGAAGCATCCTGGAGTGCTGCATCCAGCTATGGACCTGCTAGAGAGAGTCCAAAAAAGGCCACAAAGATGCTCAGAGGTCTGGAACACCTCTGCTCTGGGGACAGGCTGAGGGAGTTGAGATCGTTCAGCCTGGAGGAGTCTCCAGAGAGACTATTTTTACTTTATTATTTATTTTATTATTTACTTTATTCTTTACTTTATTCATTCCAGTACCTAAAAAAAGCTACAAAAGGGTTGGAGAGGGACTTTGTATACAGACATGTAATGATAGGACAAGGGGACATGACTTCAAGATGACAGCAGGTACATTTAGATCAGATATTAGGAAGAGAAATTCCTGACTGAGGGTTTTGAGACTGTTACCCAAAGAAACTATGGATGCCCCATAAGCTCTGAGGGTCCAGCCCTTGAGAGTTGGCTGAATAATAATCAGCGAGACAGCATGGTTGAGAGTGTCTTGAAAAGTCAAAAGGGTTTAACAAAATAACTGAAATAGTGCAAAGTAAAGACAAAAGGTGAGCACGGTGGAAGGATCCTTCACCTGCTGAAACACCTCAAGAATGCCCATGGTTCCTTTGTTCTGTCCCCTTTTCTACCCGATGGTTGAGGATGGGCCTATTGGAACTCTGCCAATAGGAAGGGGTACAAGTTTTGATGAACAGCTACAAGGTCCAACAGGCGCTTCTCTCCTGTCACTCAGCCAATTAACAAGAGAAAAAGAACTTTCCAGTAAAACTTCCTAGTATAGAAATGCCCACTCAGGAGTGAGGGGCGCATTACTACAAATATGGTCCTTCCTGTAGCCAGACTTTTGTGTGCAAAGCAAATCTGGCTAGTCTCCACCATGGCCTAGAACTGTTTTCCCCTCAGCCAGCTTTGGCCCCCACTTTCTTGGCCCTTTGCAGCCAAGCATTACCAGGCCATGTGTTTTCAGGAACCCTCAGGAAGGTGAATGAGCTAAAGTGTGAAGTAACTGCACCAGCTGAGAACATTTAGCCCTTGTGGAGATGCTCTCATTCAGGAATAAAGTCACCTTACATTGCTGTAGTTAAATCCTCAGAGGAGGATTAAGCACTAAAGGCATTTTAATCCTAAATGAGAACCTGCACATGTGCTTTAATGTATGGGCACTGACTTCACACCTGTAGTTAGCTGACTTGCCTGCACTTCCCTGTGTGTCCCTGTGTAGGAAAGTGCTAACGAGACACAACTGGAATTTGGGTGATGCTGTTGTTATTAGTTCTCTTTTTGAGGTTTCTGTAATTTGGGTTTCAATGCATTCTTTTTGGTTTGGGTTGGGATTTTTTCCCCCTTCTTGGTCTTTTCAGACACCCTTTCAATTATGGTATATAGCACATTTGATTAGAAGAATTCCAGATGAAAGAATTTTACCTTCAGAGAAACAGATGCTTTTTGGCCATTAGAACTATTTTGAATCCTGATGGGAATTGATATGAAGCAGCCTCCACATCTGGCTTGGAATAATTTGCTGAATGAGAAAGGACTCATCTTTTAAGTGTACACTTTTCCTTTATAGAAATTCATAACTCTAAGTGTTCAGCTAAGCTACTGAAGTTACCCAGTTGGAATCCTAATGCTCTGTCTATAAACGTTGAAAAACACAATTTTCTCTGGGTTGGTTCATATTAAAAAAAACAACTTTGGTGAAGTCTATCTCTTTGTTGGGTAAAGACTTGAGTGTAGAAACTAGTCAGGACAGAGAGCCCTAAACTTTGTTAGTGCAAAGATTCCACTGTCCTGGTCTGCTTTTTTGATTCTAAGAAGGAACTCAACCATAGCATTTGCAAGGGGGAATCAAGACCACCTACACTGTTCTTTCATCAGCTGGAGCTCTTGGACTCTGAGATGACTGCACAGAATGAAATGTGGGCAGAATTAGGTCATGTGAATGCACCAATAGCTTTCCTGGCTGGGAAATTCTGCTTTAGCTTTCTAAGAACCTCCAACAACACCCACCATCCTGAAAGCTGATGTCTGTGGGGAGAGGGAAGCAGATTCAGTGCTGCTGGCCTGATGGAGAGTCTAAAGCACAAATCTTAAGAAGAGTGACTGAGGAAACTGGAGCTGTTAAGATTAAAGAAAAGGAGGCTTGGAGGGGACTTCATTGCTGTCTAAAACTCCCTGGAAGGAGGTATGGGAGAAATTGGTCTCTTCTCTCAAAGAACAAGCAACAGCACAAGAGAAAATGGCCTCAAGTTGCTCCAGGGGAGGTTTAGATTGAATATTGAGAAGAATTTCTTCACTGAAAGAGTTCTCAAACACTGTAACAGGCTGCCTGGGAAGTGATGGCATCTCTGTCCCTTGAAGTGTTGAAAAAATCTTGCAGATGTGGTACTTAGGGACACGATTTAGTGTTAGACTTGGCAGTAACGGGTTAAGGGTTGGACTTGATGATCTTGGAGGCCTTTCCCAACGTTAGTGATTCTGTCATTATATGAATTTATCAGAAGACATCTGTGGCTCCAGAGGCAGTGATACCTAACAGACAGGATTTTGGTTTAGAACAGAACAGGGAACAAAGGCACAACCCCTGATCCTGGTTTGCTGTGTTTTTCCCAGTTGTTTAATAGTATCCGTTCTCATTGCTTTGAAACCTCTGTTGACACTTGATGCATCTCAGGTATTTCAGGAGTGATGATTTGAAACTTGAAGAATTTTGTCTTCTAGATAAATCTTTCTCCCTTTGTTCACCACCTGGGGAGAAAAAAGAGACAAAAATTTCCATCTGGAGTAGAGATTTGCCTAGTACTAAGCACCTGACTGGGGTTCTGGGTTATAAGGTGAATATTACTATAATGATGATAAAATACTTATTATAACATGATACTTCATTCTGCATGTCAGGTAAGTGGATACACCTTCCCATTTGTTGTTATCATTGTTTACTAATTATTCCTGTAGCCAAAAATGTTTATTGTTCCGTGGAAATAAACGAGAAGGCTGAAACTGCCTCTAGCTCATGATCACTTTCATCCACTAAAAGAGGGAAAATAGCCAAGATTCTCTTCTCAAAGGGTTGTTTAGTTTTGATTTTGCTGTTGTTGTTGTTGATTACTTTATAAAGACTTTAGGGCAAATATAAAATGTTCTCACCTACACCCTGATACCTGGAAATCAGTATAACCTGGTCAATGACTCCGAGATTTTTCAGGGGTTGATCCTCTTCTTTGCAATGTATGAGCTGTTGCCAGATTTTAAGCATGTGAGTGGTAGTGCCAGAAGCAGTGGACTTCATCTGCCCTTAGAGCAAAGTCCACCCTTTCAAGGATTTTTTTAATGGATTTCTCTTTTTTTAAAACAATAATCAGAAAATTTGAATTTTATTGTTCTTCTGCAATTCTCTAAAAGCAACATAAAAGCCCAATTTACACATGAAAACATATTCAATTACCCACCAGAGAGGCAGAAAAACAAACAATCTTTAAAGCATTGCAAGATGTAAAAACACACACTCCCTCTTTAAAAGGTGTCGAAGTACCTTTCAAGTGACCATCAACATTTAGAGCTGAAAGCTTCCTAGGCCTTGAGGCATTTGTACAGAGGCTTCCCCTGACTTGAAAAGTCTGGCACTTTCATTTTAGAGTGATATTTAAATTAATATTTAAACTAAATCTGGAAGTGACATGTTATATTGCAGGAACGAGCAGGTCAGTGTTGCAGGGAAATGAGATCATGCTGTTGCCAGCATTAGTTTTTTGCTCTTCCTTGTGTCATTCACTCATTTAAATCATAGACCTCAGCAGACCTCAAAACAGTTTACAAAGGAATTACAATAAATTACACTCATCCCTGTTTTCACAGAGAAGGAAACTGAGGCAGAGAGAAGTGAAGCAACTTGGCAAGTTTCTGCAGCAGGGCTACTGCAGAGGCAGGCAGGATCCAGATCCTTGGGCTTGTTGTTGTGTAACACTACATGCAAAATGTGTATTCTCTAATTGCTACAGACTAAATCCTAAGGAAATAATGAAATGCAGTAATCCAAACTAATTGTACACCTTAGTTGTTTAAGCAATACGGGAGGTTTGACTGAATACCATGCTCACTAAACCATATCACAAATACATTTGAAAATAAGAAAAAAAAATGGGGTTTTAAAATATTTTCTAGATCTTTGATCAATGTAACTTTGAAGTTACAACTGGGGGGCTGGAGGTCTTTTGTTTTGTCTGATCCCAATGTTTCATACAACCCTGGGACTCTCATTTCCTGAGGGAAACCATGAGGTTCTTGCTGCCATCAGGCTCCAGGGTTTCTGTTGCTTTCAGCAGCACTAGTCATAAAATTTCTGGTTTGAAAAACCAATCCAAATCTCTAGTCCTCAACCAAATAAATCTTATGAGAGTGTAATAAAAAATCCACAACTCTCATCTCCAGAATCTGTCTTTATTCCATCCTTGCCCTTCAAGGAGGTGAATTCTGCTCTAGCTTGCACAGATGTGTCTTGTGGTGTAGAGATGTACTAAAAGGGAGGTGCATTTTTTCATGCTGTGGTGAATTTGGCCTTTAGGTAGCAAATTCTTCCCTCTGTTACTCCACTACAAGCTCTTGCACTTTTTCTGGGGCAGGAAATATCTTTACATTCAGTGCATGTGAAGGGCTGGGTGTACTGCGGTTCTGGGCCATAGTTTGGGGCTCCTAGGCACTACCACACGCTGCATAATTAATATTAGTAATGAATAATAATAATAATAGCAACAGCTATAATAATAATAATGTCAGAACAGGAGGGAACCCCATAACCTTGCCCTTGGGTGCCTGAGTAGGAAACACAAGCCAAGGCAATTCAAGAGAGACACCAACAACAGGGTTACAGCAGCCCTGGCAGCTGCTGGCTTTCCTAATAAGCATTGTAAGTGTGGCTGGGAGAGAGAGGCAGTGCGCAGCAATTTCACATTCCTGGGCTCCACGTACAGGGCAGTGTACCATCACCGATGGAGTCATTTCAGTCTCGACTGGAAAACCAGTGGGGATTACTGCTCTGGAACACTTTTCATTGAAGGGAAAGCAGCCCCAGGAGCAAGCTCTGAGAGCAGCACTGGGGTGTAAAATGAATTGCAAACAACTCTTGCTTTTATGTCTTCCATACAAATGCTTGAGTGATGAGACTCAGGCTATTATGGAAGGTTGCTCTGTGGTGCCAGTCAATTGGTTGTCACTGGAATGATTAACAGCTCCACCTGTCACCTCTTTATTCCAATGAATGGGGCCCAGTTTGGTTCTGGCAGATCCCCACTGACCTTTAATTTGTTGCAGGATGCATCCTGAGGAGATGCTGAGCATCCCCACCTTCCAGTGAAGACAGACTTCTCTGAAATCAGCATGCCCTTGAGAAATGATAACAAATGATGATTGGAATTTGTATTTTTTGCTCCACTGTTAGTGTTTTTATTCTGCCTTCATTGTTAGACTTCTAGTGGTTCCAGAAGGCTGTTGGATACCCAGAGAGGGAAGGAACACGATCTTTTTGTCGCTCTTTCAGGATTGTGTTCCTGGTGCAGAAAAGGTTTTTGATAACATAACCTGTCCTTCCCCAAGCAAAGCCCAGCAAAGCATCAGCAGCTTAACCCATATTTGGGTCCTCTGCTACAGAAGAGTAAACTGAAGCTTTGAGATGAGAAAAAAAAAGGATTTAGCTTCATGTCTCAGAGCCATTGAGTCTCATGGTTTCCATTTCACCTGGCATTTATTGCCTCTCCCAGCTAGACCCTTAAAAATGTCAGTAAAACAATTGTTGGTGTAAGCAAATATTATCTGGATAAAGGACTTCAATATACCAAGCCAAATCCTGTCCAATTCCAGCCTACTACTGGAAAAAAAAATCAAGAAACTCTTGATTTTTTTGGTATTATTGAGAAAGAAAATCACAGCTCTTCAGGGCCCTTCCCAGTCATTCCTGGAAGGGTCAGTCTCTGCTCTGAAATCCACCACACCCTTTCTCTTGCCAGCAACCAGCTCCTAGGTCACAGCCATTAACCTACTGCCAGTGCATTTCAATCAACTTTTATGCCCCTTCTCCTCTCTGATGGAAGGCTTTTCCTGAACTTCACTCCTCTGATGTTTAGAAATCTTCAAATTTCCAGCCTTTACAGCCAGTTTGTTCTTGTGCCAACATTGTCCTTTTGCTTAAATGGCTCATTTCCCTCCATGGCGCTTGCCCACCTTCCCCTCCCTAGTATGTATTTATAGAGAGCAATCATATTCACTGCTCACCAGTCCCTGCTCAGCACCTTCCAGTACAGGACCCTGGCATCTGTCTTATAGACACAGCTTGAAGTGCTTCCTCTGTGCCTGAACACAAACAGAGTTCCCACCCTGTTCCAAACGTGGTGCTTGCACACGCTGGATCTGCTCCAAACGGCCTCAGGATTGCCTATATACTTAATTTAAATGGCAACAAAAATAAATCTCAACCCAAGCTGTCTCATGGGACGGGCTCTTTGCAAACAATGGAGATCTGTGCCCTTCTCTCTGTTCCCTCTGCCTGAGGAAAAAAAAGGGCAACTCTAACTTGCCGAGGCTGAATTCCCTTCCCGCCTCGCTGGTGCTCTCCCCCTGCCCTGCTCCCGGGGTCTCACTGGGGAGGGAAGCCCCTGCAGTGGTGCTGATAGGACTGGAGTTGTCTGGCTGCCAGGGTGAATCAGAACAGCTCTGTCTCTAACATCCCACCGCCTGTTAATTAATGCATTAATGAATTGCCTTCTAATTCCTATAATCATCCTTATTTTTTTGGGGTGAACAGGCTTTCAAGGTTGCACAGCTTGCCCAAGGCCACATAAGAAGTTAGTGGCAGAGCCAAGAAAGAAACCTGGGTGCCCTAACTCCTGGGCTGGACAAAATTGCTCTCCTTTTGGTAAAACATCCTACGCACCATTTCCTTCGCTCCATCAAATGCGCTCGGTGCGACGCAGCACCTTTTTTTTTTTTTGCCTTACAGCAAGACTGCAGCAAAGCTTGTAACAAACTGAGATTTGAAGCTGCCTTCAGCAGTTCCTAATCTCTGCAAACGTTATACTCTTTGTGGTAAGGAGCTTGGGAAGCTCTCCCTGCCTCCTTTGTGAAGGCAGATACGTGGAACTGGCAGGGTATTGTTTTCACTTCTGAGTCAAGCTCGCCTTCTGTACGCAGATAAAACTTCCTTCAAAGTCAAGAAGAGTTTTGCTGAAGTGCATTAGCCCAATTTGTTTTTAACTTCTGTGTTACTTCACTGACATAAACAAGTACAAACTAGTGCTAATGCTATAGGCAGCCAGTACAGCTACTACAGGGGGAACTGGTTTGTGATCTATTAGTGCATCGATGGGAAAACCATTCAGTTTTGATGATCAAATATCTGCTTTCCTCTAATTAATAATTTTTTTTTCACTTATTCACAGTAATGCTTGTTTTTGCATATCTAAGTTAAAAATAACCTCCCTTAACTTCATGTGTAAACATGAACAGGGTTATCTTCAGTATGCTTGATATTATCATTATTATTTTTTGTGATTTCACCATCATTCTTATTCAGAGTTCATTGCAGAGGTAATAATTTCAAGACAAATTAGGCAGAATTTATATTAACCAAATCCATCCTAGAGATGCTTCATCAACTTTAAGTGACTGATCTTGAGATGGTTTCATGGACTTTGTATATAAAGTGACATTTACCTTCTTTTCAGTTTCCTGTGTCATTGTTACCCACCAGGGCAGCCTGTCAAATGAGAATCTAACTAACAGAAACATGCATGCAATTTATTTATGGATTCATTCTTCAAACACACATTTATTTCCTGTGAGAGGTGGAGGACTCTCAATCTACATGTATGGTCATGGTTTTGGGTGGGAAATTTTCACCAGAAAAAGAATCTTTTTGGGAAGAACCTGTATATTTTAGTACTTTTTACTTTCTTTTAAAACACAAAAAAATCTGGGCTGGCACCAGCATTTCTGAGTGTCTTGATTGTTTTCTGTTTATGACTAAAATTGAAGGTGGCCACAATCTTGTAATAAAGTTTCTATAATGCACCAAAATTCACTGGTTTCTTCTCTGTATTGCAGAAGTGAGACTTTGAATGTTTTGTATTCAAGGTAATAACCAGAACTGTAGAGTCCCACCTCCCAAATACAGACATTTCAATCCAAGATCTGCTCAGCTGGCAGCTTTCTGCCCATGAGAGGACCAGACTGGGGTGATAGGCTGAAAAGTGCTGTTCTCCCTGCTTGCACTCCTGCGTGAGAGACGACACAGGAGGGCTGTTGGGGATTTATGGAGAGGAGTCCATGGAAGTCCTAAAGAAAGAGATCAGAGGAGGAGGCAGAAGGGAGGCTCCTGCCTGGTGGTGTGAAGATTGCTGATTCAGGGCTGCAGCCCTTGCAGGAGTTAGTGTGCTCTGCAGTGTGAAGGGAGCCAAGCCACTTATGCAATATTAATATTAATAACTGCTTTGCACTTCTATAGTGCCTTTCATCCGAGGATTTCAAAGCGCTTTACAAACATTAATTAATTAAGGCCCATAACACCCTGTGAGGTAATGCAAGTAGATATTACAGCTCATGCAGAGGCCAGAATTGCCAGCATTACAGGTATAATCCTCTAGCAAGAGTTAACTTATTCTTGAGCAAGCTTTCTTACTTATAGGCATAAACAGGCTTCCCTTTAACACCGAGCTTGTCTTTTTTTTTTTTTTTCCCTTCTTCCCCTTGATCCGTCAGTCTTCACACAAGCAAAACTCCCACTACGAGGCAGCCAAATGAGGTGAATGAGCAGTACTTCCATCTTCCAGCTCACTGCTTCCTCTTTGATCATCTGATAAAATTGTAGGATATTGAGAGGCTGCAGAGTTGTGTCACATATTAGTGTCCTGCTTCTGTGGGGTTTCCCTGTTCTAAATATACTTTGCACCAGGGAGATTAAAAAAGGAAGTGAACTAAAATATGTTTTATGGCACCTGCTTATCAGATGACCTCCCAACAACCTGCAGACATTAGCTAGTGTAGCCCTCATTGCAGCTGGTCATAAATGCCATTAGTGCCATTTTAGCCAGGGTTTTTTTTTAACCATTCCCAGCTCCTGTATTTCAGGACTGAGTTTGGGACTGGTGAGGAAAAGATGACCTCAAATCTTCTGGTCTGTTCATTTCAGATGCTCATTTAACTCTGGTCTTGTGCTTTGTCAGCTCAACATTTGTACCCATCCTGTTTTCAGCTGCCTTTTCCTCTATGGGAAGATGTGGGGTGCTTTTCCATCCATTCCTGTCCACTCCACATGGGACTAGAGTAGGGTCAAGCTCAGTGAGTTAGAGACAGCTCTGAGTGCACCTACAAAGGGGTTGTGTCCCAAAATCCAGCATTGAGAACACACTGAGACTTGGGTTGACATCTCTGTCCACGCTGAGTCACGTGCATTTAAATATGCTGGCACGTGTCCCTCAGTCCATCATGGCAGGAGCAGACCTGTCCAAGGGAAAGCCAAGTGGTTGGAAAAGCCATATTTGTGCTCTTATATTCCAGTGCTCGCAGGTACTCCACAGTCTGCAACATATAGGAAATTCCTGTTTATTGTATTTGCCACAAAATATCCATTTTTTCTGGCATTAACCCATCTCCCATCATCTCCCCTCTCCCTTTTAGGATTGATGGAGCTGACCCCTCCAGCTGCAAGCTCTACCACAAGGGAAGTGTCATGTCCATCCCACCTGACTATTTTGCTAACCATCTACTGCATCTGGAGAGGTACAAAGGGATCTTTGGGGGGAATTGGTCCAGAGCACAACTTCTCCAGGATTTGCCCGTTCAACTGCATTCTGAAACTGCACAGACATTAGCTAATTAATGTGGTGAGTTCACTAAACCAATTAATTGCATTTCTTTCTGTGAGTGGGCTGGGCCTATCAGTCATCTTCATAGAGTGCTGTTTAGGGCGTTAAAAATATTCTCTTCATCAAATTAAACTTTATTAAATAATAACTCCTTCCAAATTCTGGGCTAGGAATGAACAACGTCACTCTAACCACAAGAGCTGTTTATTGCACATAAACTTCTTTTACTGCCCTGCCAGCTGTGATAAAACCAATTCAGATGCATATTCCCAGTACTGTAAGCACTTTCTCCCCTTTCATAGTCTTGCATTAACCCAAAGACTCCATCCTTTTGTGCAGAACTCCCACTGAAATCAATGGGAATTTTATGTGTGCAAAGAATGCAAGGTTGGGAAGTTATACATCCTCATGTTGGCCAGCAAAGGCATTGTGCTTGCCACAAGGGGCTTTTTGGCAGGCAAGAGAGTGTTTTGCATTTTTCAAAGACAAGCAGAACTGAAGAAACACTTAAAGGCGAGGGGGCAAAAAGAATTGTCTTTTAGTTTTGATTGTCCTTAATTCTAAAGAGAGCCTGAAAATCCCTCTTTCTAATTTAAAAGAATTGTAAGACTTGTCTTTTAATGAAACCCTTTCTTAAGCTTACGAAATATCTTTCCTCATTTTATGTAACTTCTCAGAACTCACGGGTTTATCTGTTAGAAGACATCTTTAGCAAGACTTTCTTTTCCCTCAATATTTGTTAGACAGCAAAATTACAAGGTGTAAAAATAATAATAATAATGGCAATTGTTTCTCAAACAATTAAAAAAAAATTTGTTTTAGGTTTTAATATCTAATTTTTTGCTTTCTTAGTCTAATTTTAAAAAATGGTTTGGACAATTTTTTTTTTTTTTTTTTTTTTTTTTTTTTTTTTTTTTTTTTTTTTTGCTAACGTTACCCCAGAATCTTTCTATTTTAAGATATGTTGAGCACCATGCAGTAAAAAACAGGTCTAATTTTTGGCACTCAAAAAATCATCACATATTAGTAATCTGTCTGCTGTAATTTCATCCTTGAAGATCTTCTTGATATTGATTATGGCTGATTAGGAGCTAGTAAAAGCAGCATTTCCAAAGGTTTACTAAGAAAAAAAGGACACAAATATTTAAGTCCACTGTCCAAATGGCCTAAACCTTCAGTCAGAACCAGTCCTGTTTTGTGATCTTCAGTTGTGGATACCCCACGCCTGGAAGTGTTCAAGACCAGCTTGTACAAGACCCTGGGCAACCTGGTCTAGTGGAAGGTGTTCCTGCCCATGGCAGGGGGTTGGAATTAGATTATTTTTAAGACCCCTTCCAACCCAAACCATTCCACAATTCTGTGGTTTTATGATTCTGCATCCTCTGGTGCTCATGAGGACCAGCACCAGGTCTCCGTGGCCCTGGCAGGATGTCACCCCATGTGGGGCTAAGGAGGAAGGGACACACAGGATTCTCTAGTTGAGGAACCCTTTTGCCTACTTTCATGAGTTGTTGTTCCAACTATGTGTCAGCTGCCTAACACTGTACTCAACTCCATATACGCTCACCCATTAAAAAAATCCCAAGTTTTGATTGCTTGTAGCCTTTGAAGGAACTTAAGGGAAGAAATTTGTTGGAAAATTTTATCTGCCCTTCCTCCCACCCCATTGTTTTCCATGTCGTGCTCCACATTTCTGCAGAAAGGCTTAAAGCTGTTCAATGAGTCAGTGTTTTTGGCTGATCTGTGTTCTGCAAAAAGTGTTTGACCTCCACGAGGAGAGCTGAGTAGCCACACTCTGAGTTTTGTATTACTTTTGCCATCCCAAGCACCTAAAATGCAGGCATTAGAGCACCCAGCTTGCACATACTTTAGCCTTCTCATTAGGTCTAGCTTTAAGTTTTGTGGCTCTTTCAGCAACAACAGCCTTAGATGGAAAAATCTACCTTGCTATATCTAGGATGTTTACGTCGAAACTTGATAGCACAAAGATCCTGCTTCACAGCTTCTTCTGCTCATCATTCCTTTTATTAATTAAATTAGGGCAAGTTATATGAAACATGCTAAGATTAAATTGGAGAGTCTTGGAAGAACTCCAACCAATTAGAATGATAGTTAAAAATAAATTCATATCTAAAAGAGAAAGAAACCTGAAAGACCACAGCAGGCCACAAAACATGGTAAGAACTTGAAAATAAAGCTGCAGGAAAAAAAAATCAATTGTATTGTGGCCAATATTAATCTCCCATCAATAAATACCATATCTTTCACTGCTTATGATAATTGCCCCAGTGATTCCCCTTAAAGTGGTTCTTGAGCTCTTAGAGGGCCTGTTGATAGCATCTTATCAGGTCTCAAGGCAATGGTGTGAAAGCACAAATAGGAATCTCGTCCTGGGCTGAGAAAAAATGTGGTCTTTAAAATGTGCTGATTTGACAAAAGGTTGTTTTTTGTCACAGACATTATTTTTTGTCTGCTTAGTGGATAATTCTTCCAGAGGGGTCTCTGCAGCATCTCTCTGGCATTGCTGCTCAGCTTGACATGAGGCGGATTTTCCAGTAAAAGTAAATATTGAAGTAAAATAGATCCAAACTCCAAATGCTTCTTCAAATGGCCTTTTTTTTTTTTTTTTCTGGAATCATGCCCTGAATGCTTTGGGATGGCGTGTGACTTTTCATGGGTTCCTGCCTGAGGGCTGCTGCTTTCTTCAGCCTGAAGAATGGCAGGAAGGAGCTCATGCTACCGTGAAAATGTTGTCATAAAAATGGTTGTCACACCAAAGGGAAGTGGGCTTGGTGGTTTTGGTTTTTTCTTTTGGAAAGTTTTTTGGGTCAGAGCTAACATCCATGAAAACTGGTTACTGATCTTAATTGCCTCTTGGGAAGTAGGCACAATGTCACATTGGTTGTGTGCAAAATGGCATTCTCAATTTCCATTCATTACCCAGAGCCATTGACTTCCATGGATTTTAAGAATTATCCAGCTGAAACTCTTTTCATGTTTTTTTTTTTTACAGCCAGGGCCTGTAAATTTCACAGACCAGCTCCTGCAGAAAATGCCTAAGTGGCCACCAGTGTGGAGGCACTGTTTGGATCTAAAAAGTTTGCCTATTTTCACAACAGAAGAAACAATTTGCATGCATATTTTGCCAATTCCTAGAAGACCCTGGCCATTTTTTTATTGTGCAGCTCACAAGGTGCTCACAGTGCCCACAAATTATATGTGGGAAAAGGAATTTGCCAAATACAAAAAGATTTCTGGGATTCCGTTCAAGCAGTACCATAGAAAGTCAGGCAGCAGAAGAGAGGCACACAGATTTTCACTAACATCTTTCAACTGGATATACTGAGTGTGATCTTGTGAGTATTTCATGTATATCTGTTACTCTTCCTGGTGACCACACACAGAATTTGATGTCCTTGTGTTCGCTCACCAGTGAATGTTATATTTTGCTTATTATTTAGATTTCCTTAGGCTTAAATGGCATTTTCTAGATTTTACAGAAATGTTCCAGAATTTATCCCTTCCAAGGTGGCATGTGCTGTTTGAAATTAAACTAAAAGACATCTCTTTGATGTTACTTTTCATTCTAAACTTAGCCATCGCATGCCAAAGCCCCACTTTTGATTGAACACAGCTTTCTTCGTTTTGGTAAGTTTTTTTTTTTTAAAGTAAAGATCTCATTAAAAATTAAATTTTCATTCCCTTCTAATGTATCAGCAAGATTACAGGACTCTGATTTACTGTTAGGATCGGAAATTAACTTCAAAAGACAAGAAATGGAAAGTGGTGGCTTATTCTCCCATGGTATATTACAGCAGTAAGAGAGAGAGTGATATAGTGATATCAGAAATTTATTTTTCTCTCAAATGAAGAAAACTGTATTAATTCATTTCACACCTGAATATTTACTTGCATTTCAGGACACTTTTCTACCCTATGTAAACATATGGGGTAAGTCACAAGCTGGTGTTATTGTAAAATATGCTGGCAGAGAAGAGGTTTCACTTTTCTGATGCATCCACTGCCAGGCATTATTCCCTATTATATATTTTTAAGCTAAATTAGGCAAAGTATTGAGTGTTCTGGCTTGCATCCAGCTGCACATTTAAACCCACCCTTGACAGCAAACAGCTTGGTCCCACTGAACCTGGTCATATGCCATAAAGGAGCTATGCATTGAATTGCCCAACTGGTTCTGAGCCAGGGTGCAGAATATTCTGAGGATCCAGGCCATCCCACAGTCACCTTTATGGTTTCTGAGTATCTGCCTTAAGTCATCCAATTTTTTGAAACGGCATCTCTGTTGTGGTATGTTACCCCTCCTTCCTTCATAAAAACTTTATTGAAGTTTCAGCTCTGTCCTTAAGGCCTGATCCAGACCAGGATAGGAGGCGCTGCATTCCCAGCTGTTCCTGGAGCTGACTGAAATCCTCCACAGGGGTTCAAGTATCTTGCTGGAAGAGGTCCTGTGCTTTCTCTGCATGTTTTTAGCTCTGTGGACTTTTTCGAATGGTAGACCTGTTGAAGAAAGCTCACAATCCTGAGAGATTCACTGCCAGAGAAAGTTTTGTCACTTGCAGAAGCTGATAACACAGGGGTGTTAAATGCTTATTCCAAATGGGACAACTCACAGCAGTACCTGTGCCCAGAATAGACCCCCTCAACTCAGTTTAAAGGCCTCATGTCAGTATGTGAAGTGCATTTAATACTTTAGAAAAATACTTCCAAACCCTACACTGAGCAGTACGTTGTCAAGAAAGAAAACACCAAGTGGAAGTGCCCAAACCAGGGCTGCAGGGAAATATGGCAGGAACAAGTAGGTCCCAGGCTTCACCTGAGCAGGTCTTCAAAGGACTAAACAAAGTCAGCTTTGCTTTGCTCCCTTCAAAAAACACAGTCACCAAAGGAAAAGGAGGAGCCTCTCACCATTTATGTTGTAGTTCAGTGGTTAAAACCACTTGCCCAAGAAAAGCAAGACATGTTTTGGGTTTGCCTCTGCCTGGGAGGTTCAAACCTACATTTCCCAATTGCCATGGGAGTACCCCAACCACAAGACTGCAGGTGACGCTGGGTGGAGAAAGCATTTCTGCATTCCTTGGTCAAGCTGTAGGACCATGCAGGAAAGATGAAGAGATTCCCACAACCCTTTGTGAGGAGAAAGAGATGTTGGACTTCTGGGGCATTTTCCCTTCTGTGTCAGCCTGATATCTGTTTATCTAGACACAGTATGAGATTTGAATTTGGGAAGGGGGAATGATAATTTCAGGAGTGAGTCAGAGAGGCATTTAATGAATAAAGTATTTTCTCCTAGAGATTATACCCTCTACATCCTTCAAATCTCAGTCCATAGCACTGTAGTGCAAAATACTTAGGCAGAAAAAAAAAAAAAAAGAAAAAAAAAAAGAAAAAAGAAAAATAGTGGAAACTGAAATTTAACACAGACCTCTTTTTAAACCCTAGGACATGAACACCTGCTCTGCTTGAAAGTCACCTTGGGGTACCATGACTCCTTCTTTGCTTTCTACTCATTGACATAGTTTGAAGGAGGAAATAAATACTTTCTCCTTCCCATGCCCTGGATCTCACCCTCACCCAATAACTCAGAGTTTAGGATGGTTTCATGGGAAATGGGAACTTTGAACCCCTGGGGCTGAGGAGGGCCCAGGACCCACTGTCCCGGTTCCTGGGTGAGTGCTTTAATCCTGGGGTTATTACAGGAGCAGAGGGCACATTCACTGCTGCCTCCTCCCCTGCCAGCTGCATTTAGAAGAAGAAAGCAACTACGACTGCATTCTTGAAGGGTGTGATCTTGTGAGTGAGAGGTAGGTGTGTGTCCTGGGTTCCCAGAATTTCTGCAGGATTGGGTCCCTCAGGGACTCTGGTGCCACCTTGCCTTGCCATGTTGGATGGCAGTGGGGCTGCCCAAGCCAGGCACACGATGAACTGAGGCACCTCTGGGGTGAGATGGTAGAACAAGGGGCTTGGGGACAGGGATTTTTTGGGTATTGAAATTTCCCCAAGTCTTCCCTGTCAGATTTCATCAGCAAACACTGAGGTCCTTTAGGAAGGGCAGCCTCCATGGACCCCCAGAATTCCCCTTCCAGGATATGCTCTTCTCTTCACTAACCATAAAGAGAAGCTATAGAGGTGCCTTAATGCAGGGTCCTAATTGCTTAGAATTACATGTGGGCTTCAGTAAAATAACTTTACTCTGAAAAAGGTAGATTTAGATTAAATGTAAAAAGGACATTCTTTGTGAGTGGTGACACACTGGAACACTTTGCCAAGAGAAGCTGTGGACACTCCATCCCTGGAAGTGTTCTAGACCATGTTGGGTGAAGCTTGAGCAACCAGGCTTAGTGGGAAGTGCTCCTGCCCGTGGCAGGGATGTTGAAACTGAATGATCTTTGAGGTCCCTTCCAGCCCAAACTATTCTATATGCTTGGACTAAAGTATATGGGCTTAAGCATTGGGCTTAGGTATGTGCTTAAGGTATGTGCTTAGGTGTGTCCTTAAGCCTCGGGTAGGTTAAAGGCAGGTCACTGGGAGCTGCCTCTTGGTGTACTGGCCATTACTTTTAATTGTTTTCCTCTGTTACTCCCTATGAAACAAAAAGAGTTCAGTAAAAATTCCTTGTGTGTTCTAAAGCAACATGGGACATTAATCTGGAAAATAAGGCCATGTCTCCACTGAGATCATATGGGATCCTTTTTGTCTCACCTAACGCGATTTCCCAGTTTACAAGATGGAAATAGCTTTCCTGCGACTGAAGGCGTCTTTCACACACTGTTTCTTTAAATTATCATTTGCAATCCCTCAAAGAGAAAGAGGCAAAGGAAACTGGGTGGGAATTAGTTGCTCCTTCACGTACATTGCACTAGTTACTGTGTGGGAGGATCATTATTTCTAATGATGATGGATGGCTCCTATATGAAAGGTTTTTTGCCTGTGTTGCTCCCCAAGTTGGAGCAAGAAAGGGTTACTGTTTTAATGAGAGAAGTCGAAATACAATTTATTGAGAGGGATGAAAAAGAAAAGCCATAAAAGCTGAATCAAAACAAATGGAATGCTTTACCTGTTCACTTTTATGGTGTTTCTGCTTTCATAAGGTTTACACACACACACACACACTCTGCCACTGAACTCTGACTTCGGCTGTTCTGTGCAACCTCTTTTTTTCCCCTCATGTCTTCAGAAGACAGTTTTCTCCAAATAAATATTCCCAATGCCCGTTTTTTACTCAAAACACAAATAGGGGAAAATGCGACTACAAAAAGCTTACACGCTGACAATTTGTTCTTTTTTAACAGCCCCCGACAGAGCCCGTCTCTATTGCGTAAGGACAGAAACCCGACACCTTATCACCGATGTGCCGCTATTACTCGGAGCCCTGAAGGTGCTACCCAAAACAATGGCCAAAAAAAAAATCTGCTGAACGGGGACCCTCATACAAACACAGCATAAAAGCATCGGTTTATTCCAATCCATACTCAGCTGATTAAACTGAGGAGTTGTCATGAAGATAGGTAGATAAATAAATTGATCATATCATATTTTTTTTTTTAATAATTGCAGCCTTCAAACTTAACATATTTTGACAGTGGAGTATATTAAAATCCATTAAAACAGCTGTTTTGCTGTAGGGAATATTACTTGTGGGTTGAATGCAGAGATATGTGTAGGTATTTATTCAGTAATCAATCATAGAGAGGAAAGACCTCGAATTTCAGTTGGAAGTTTTTATTTTTATCCTTTTCCTTACTACTGGTCTTTAAACCTGCTCTGAGGAAAGCTATACATGCCCGGCTGGTGCTCATCAAAAGCAAGCAATCACAGCTAAATCAGCATGCAAAATGCCACTCAACCTTGGGCCTTTATTAAAATTTGCTGGGACTCAATTTGAGATAGCGATCGTTCTTATTAAAAAGCAAAATGTAAGATAGTTTTTTTATATAAATCTCTGGATGGAATGGAATTGTTAATCAGCATAGGCTGATGTGATTTCTCTGTTGCAAATCCTGCCGAGGGCTCAGAAGTGGCACATTACCATAATTCCTAGGCTAGAGCTGGCAGCTTGAAAAAGACCTGCAAGAATCTTTAAAATGCTTAAGCAAAGCTGTAAGTCACAGCAAACAACACACACTGGAGATGGTTACCACAGGTTTGTCATGTTATATAACAAAGTTTCTTCCTTCGGTCTGTTTGCTCTTACCACAATTTGCTCTTTTGTTGGGTAATTGTTTACATTTTCTTGTGAAAAAGGGAAACAACAAAAAAATTTCTAAATCTAACCAAAGCTCTGTTATTTCCTCTAAAACCCAACCTTTTTGTTTATACACACCCCTCTGCTGTGTTATGAATTTGATATGTGGCATCACTCGACTAAGTACATATATTCATCTGTATTTTTACCTTTGAAATAGCACCAATTATTTCAGGAACAATTTATCACCTTTTTATTCCTCTGGTCCTTTCCTGCTCTTATGCTGGTGCATTTCAGCCCTGAAGTATCTGCAGGTCAGCAGTAAACATGTCTCCATTACTATTTTGTACATTAATTTTAAAATATTGTTGAGCTGTTATCCCAGGCACCTATAAAATTGAGCTATTATTATAATTAATAAGGAACACTAAGTAATGCAAATGACAATTATTTTGTATGATTGAAAACATGATGCCAATCACTGCAGATAGAAAACTCCACAGCTGAACTCTGCATGACCAGTATGATTATGTTTTATCTTTTAGATTATTCCAACATTCAAAGTCCGTTGTTGTGCCTATATTAGACACTGCACAAATGTATGACAAAGAATGGTTTTTCTACATTTGTTTTATTCCATCTGAAAATATAAAGAACAAGGGACAATAACCAGTAAAGTATGGTCTATACAAATGTCATAGTAGCTCACTGGCAACACATTCTGGAGGCTATGGTATCAAATATTTTCATTGAATCAAATGCTTTTGGCTCAGGATCCAAGATTGACTGTTGGCTGCTTTCTACTGGTCTTTAATCAGGAATGCACAAGAGAGAAAGAAAACAAAGAGCCTTTTAATGAGGTACTTCTACCTTGATGTTGCTGGTTCAAATCTCACCCAGGCCACTAATGGACAAAAGTAATTATTTTAAATTTTATTTTATTTTATTTTATTTTATTTTATTTTATTTTATTTTATTTTATTTTATTTTATTTTATTTTATTTTAT
>VZUI01047961.1:0-30097 GCA_013401135.1 Cettia cetti | reverse complement strand
GACGCCGCTCCGAGCCCGCCGCGCCTGCGCGGGGCACGGGAGGGGCCGGCGGGGAACGGCGGCGGCGCGGCCGCTCTGCGCCTGCGTCAGGCAGGACGGGGACCGGCGGGGGCGGAGCGGCCGCGCGTGCGCACGCGGGGGTGGCGCGGGGGAAGAGTCTGGAAGGGGTGGGGGGGCCGACGATGGACCCTCACGGAGACCCCCTGCACTGAGGGGAGCCCTGAGGGGAGCCGCCGTGAGGGATACCCCTCAGGGGAGCCCCCGGGATCAGGGGACACGGGAGAGCCCTTCAAGGGCAACCTCAGGATGGACTGTGAGAGGAGCCCTCAGGGGAGCTGTTCTGGGGAGCACCCCGGCGTGAGGGCAGCCGCTACAGACCCTCGCGGGAGCCTCCGGGATGGTCTCTCGGGGGAGGCCCCGGGATGAGGGCGGCAGCACCGGTTGCCCCCAGCTCCCGCGGCCGGGGCTGTGCCTCGGACGGCTGTGCCCGACCCTTCTCGCCCGGTGCTGGGGGTCGTGACGACACCCCGCGTGTCAGGAGCCGCTGTGGTGCCACCAGAACTCCATCCACCCTCAGGGCTCTGCCGTGGAAACCCACAAGGCAGAGCTGGCAAACCCACTGGCTTATATTGTCCCAAAAAAACAGCTATTTCCAAATTCCATGAATATGGAAAAGCAGTGTCAACAGTGTGTTATCATTGACACGGATGTCAGCTGCCTTAAGAAAAAAAGTGCCCCACATGTAGGGAGTCGGGAGGACACAAGCACTGAGTTCTCGAGAGGGAGTTTGGGAGTCCCTTTCCCTGAAAGGTGTAAGAAGGGGGAGGAGGTGTGGAAAGGCGTCCCGCACAGACGTACAATTATCTTTCCAAAGTGTCCAAAATTGCTTTGAAAGTGGGGAAAGTATGGGAAAGCAAGAGAGGTTGTGTGTGAGTGGATGGAGGTGCCAGGCGAGTGCTTAAGCTGTGAAAAATGGAGGCGGAAGGAGCTGTGAACAGCTGCCGCGTGCCTCCGGCGCCGCACAGGGTCCAGTTTCCCTGGGACACCAAAAGGTTGGCTCCCGTCCCTCCCGCTGCCAGCTCCTTGCCAATCCGCTCCCAGATCCCAGCGAAATCTCCCTCTAAAAACACTCAGTATCTTCATGCACTCGCTGCAGCCCAACAGCCAGTGAACAAACCCTTGAGCCCCATGCCCTGCCGGTCACTCAGTCACTGTGGGATGGCCACACTGATGTCACCAAGCACACGACCACAGTCCCATGCTTGTGACACCACTGAGTTGTTCCTTGGAGCACTGGCGCTCTGTTCTGCCATGTCACCCTGTTCTGCTGCATTCCCTGCCCGCAGGGTGCCGGGCAGTGCCCGTGGTGTCAGGGTGGGACACACACAGTGTCTGTGTCTCACAGCCCTGGCAGTACAGTGGCAGCTGCACGGTGTGTGGTTGGTGGCATCTGAAGTCAGTTTCTCTTTCATCCCAGACAAGCTGCTTTAATTCCTGGAGCTGTCCTGACTTTTCGTCTCCTTCACCTGACTTCATTCATGGTGTGGCAGGAAGGCACAGGACTCCAGTACATCTATGGATTTCATGCCTGTCCACCAGCCATCACACCTGGTGACCAGCCCCTGCCCTGGTGTGTCATGGAAGTCTTCAAGACCCTTCCCTGGAGATGCAGCTGCCCCAGTCCCCAGGGACACTCGGTCATGGCACACCGCAGTTTTGCTGCTGTTTCAGGGTGCTCAGCACAGCCCACCCATGCATTGTTCAAGTCAGGCACCAGAGTCCTCCCTAGGTAAAAGTCTTCCAAAAGGGTTTGCTGTGATCACTGAGTCCCTCAGCAAAATGTCCAGGGAACGGGCAACCACAGCTTCCCTGGGCAACCTGTGCCTCACCTCCCTCACAGCCAAGAATTCCTTCCCAATAGCCCATCTAACCCTGCCCTCTGGCAGTGGGAAGCCATTCCCCCTTGTCCTGGCACTCCAACATCCCTCTCCAGCTCTCTTGGAGCAGTCATACTCAGGAGAGCTGAAAGGAAAGGTTCCCCTTTGGCCATCTCAAATGTGACAACTTCAGAAGGAAAGGCGGATTCACCTGTGCCAGGCAGGGATTCCCCTGCCTTGCAAGGGAGGGAAGAATGTCTGTCCATAAGTGAGAGCTACTGCTATGCTGGCACTACAAAACAGAATTGTTTGGGAAACATCCAGGGAAAACAATAAGACTGTAAGACTGTGCTATACTCACCTCCTGTCTGAGTGATGAGGGAGACAGAGGCTCTTGGAGAAGGTGCCACCACCAGATGGGCTGTGGTGGGGAAGGAAAACAGATCTTAGTCCTGAAAGGGAAGTGGCTAAGAGAGCACTCTGAGAGAGTGCTCAGGGATGAAGCTATTCAGGATAGAGAAGGTGCCTGTGAGAGGCACAGGCATTCATGGCTGGGCAGTGAAACGACAGCACCGAAAGCCCAGACGCTGCTGGCCCAGCAGTTGCAGCTCCACAACAGCTGCTGGAGCATGTTTGGCTGTAAAGAGCTTTGCAGAGTCCTGGGAAGGGCAGAGCTGGGAGAACACAAATAACAACACAGAATGGGGGGGTCAAAGCAGAAAAAAAGGAGCCCTGCTGCTCTTGGAGTGAGGCAGGAGCAGCCTGGCTGTGCAATCCCACCTGTGCTCACCCAGCCTTGGGGGAACTTCCAAAGCACTGCCCTGATAACAGCTGGAAAGGAGAGAGGCCCTGGTGCTCCCAGCATTTCAAGACAGGGAGGCTATGGGCAAAGGCCAAATTTGGAGAAGGAATTAATAATTCAGGTTTTTGGGAGGACCAAACAGTCCTGGACAATTAGAACTTAATGGACTAAATAAATGATTAGTAAGTCCATGGTGCAGCACAGAGCAGCAGGACTGGGGAGTAACAACACTGAGGAAGGTCAACAAAGCACATGTACAAGATTTCCCGGGATCCAGTCAGGGCCATAAAACTCCTCTTGTGGGCCCAGAAGATGGAAAAGCTGTGGGAGCAGGCTGCAGCAGTTCTGTGTCATTGAGGTATTTTCTCTCATTATTATAAAGTTCCTCTTCCTGCAGAAGCAGCCGGAGAGCGGCAGGTGTGAGGGGGAAGGAGCCTAAACCGGGATCATGGGGACAAATTAGCGGGTGCCTGCAGAATATCACTAACCCCGTCTGTGATTCCGGAGCCTACGTAGGTGTTTTATTTTCTAACGGTGTTAGAAAGACTGTCAGAAAATAATTAGGCTCTGTCAACAGTTCCCCTATTCCCAGATTACTTACGACTTCCTGACTCATTAGAGCTGCCGAGGCTGGCAGGAAACCTGTTTTATAGTAATTTCTGTTAGTGGTGTCCCTGGAGGAGAGACAACACGGCACGGGTGACACCAGCGTGTGACACCAGCGTGTGACACCAGCGTGTGACACCAGCGTGTGACACTGGCGTTGACTTCACCCTCGTGATGGAGGCACTGGGGCCATCGGGGCTGTGCAGGGCGGTTACTGCAGCCAGGAGACACGGTCCCCCTCTGTCCCCATCCTGGTGACAGGGAACAGGACACTTGGCTGCGGGGCTGACACTGGCCAAGGTCCAGCTTTAGGTGCACGGGATTTGCTGGTGTCTGAAAATGTTCCTGGTTCGTGTGGGTTTTAAAAACAGAGGGGGCATCTCATTAAAGGGGTCTTTCCATTCAGTCCTGGAATAAAGCCACCATAGCCTCCCTGTCCCAAAGTGGGAGCTGTCATGTGCAAACACGAGTTGGCTGTGTCAGGACCCTTCTGGGGCCCACTGGCCCCTGAATTTTACCATCTCTGTCTCAGATACCCTGCAAATCCTCCTTGGTGCTTGGAGGAGCAGGACTATGCACAGTACTGACCCTGCAGCACTTGGAAGCAGATTTAAAAATAGTTCTGAAATCTTCTGTTTATTTCTCTGATTTTTGGATCCAATTCCTCTAGATCAAAGATAAATAAAGTTTACAGTGAGACAGTGCTTGCCAAGAACATAAAGCCCAACCTTCCTCCCCAAAACTTGCACTTCCCCCTCCATGCCCTTTTTCCCTACATTATCTGATCTGAAATCCAGGAGCAAAGCAGATGTTCCCATTGATTTTCCATGTCCTTTTCCTCAGTCAGCACCTTGCTGGCCTCCTGCTCGCTCCCTCCTGTGAGGCTCCAACTAAGTATTGCTTCCCTGAGGCTGCTGATGGTACGAGATCCATAATTAGGCAAATTTTAAGAGCCTGATTCTGCTGACAGCCACAGGAGTGGGATGTTACATCCTTTTATAAGCAGACATGCAAATAAGAGACAAATTCTATGGTCTCCATGTCATCTTTCCATTGAAAACAACTCTCCTACACACTCTTCTCGTGGAGGTGTGAACGTGGGAGTCCTGGGACCACAGGGCAGTGGTGCCGCCGTCACACACCATGTGGCTTCTTCCAGAGAAAACCCATGCCCATGGCTGCTCTGCCACTCGCTCATGGCACTTCCTAAGAAGTGATTGGGATTATCAGGGCGATGTAGAGAGCTGCCCTGCTGCAGTTTTTGAAACTCCCATTGTAATTACAGCATGGAATATTGTATGGAATCAGGAGCTGCTTGTGCAGTGCTTACCCCCAAACTGCTGCTTCCCCACCACCCACAGTGACCATCGGTCACTTGGCCACACATGCTGCCGATCATCCTTGGCACAGATTCTGCACCAACTCCTTGCCAAGGAAAAGATTTTTCCTCTACCAACAGAAAGGCAAATCCCTTGTCTGCCGTAGCTCACCAACGGGGGATATTTGAGCCCTGTAACACAGGGGTTACACACATCAAGCTAACAGGGACGGAGTAACTAAACATCCCACACCTGGGGGAAGACAGGGTCCTGCACCTGTTTGTTAAATACCTTTATTGAACACAGCAAACACACAGCCTGGCACCTCCTGCCAGGCAATCTCCAGGTACAAGAAATGGCATTTTATGGGTGCTTCCATCACAGAACATGCACCAACTCCCCCCAGGAACACCCTCAGAGTTCCCACCCCTCCTCCACAAACCATCAGCCCAATTATCAGTTACATTCTGCGTCATCAAGGAACTTGGGGTGGTGGAGAGGCAGAAAAGGCCAGCACTGCACTCCTGGGCAGCCCTACCACACTCACATTAACCACAGGAGCTGCCTCCATGCTCTTATTTTCAGCTCCTCACTCAACCTCTCCTCCACAGCACCTGAAGGAAGCGGAGCATAGCCCAGATTGAATTCCACCCACAGAGGTTTCTGTGGGGTGACAGCTGAGACAGCTTTGTCCCAGCATTGTGCGGGGACCTGGCAGCAAACACGGGCTGTGCGGGTTCAGCATGGGGACAGAGCTTGGCAATTGCCCGTTTTAATCCTTAAACAAAATGAGTAAACAAGATTTGTTAATGCCTCTTTTGCTGCCCGAGCAGTTTCACACCTGTGGGGCCCATCCTTGAGCCAGCAGAACAGAATGAGAAGAGGCAGCTTGGCCACCACACCAGAGGACACCCAGGACGCCCTGGGCTCACTCCAACCACCTCCATCCCAGACATTCTGCTCCTTGGCATTAATGGAGAAGTGGGAAGACTTGAGTGTGGCTTCTGCAAATGCATCTCAAGCACCCGGAGGTTTTGAGGAGCTGGCACATGTACAGAGGCTACCTAGGGTTGCACAAGGCGCTGGACAAGGATCTTACCAGCTCCAAGAAGCCTTGGAACAAGACTGAGAGTCTCCCCTGGGCAATTACTCCATTAAGAGGGAAAAAAGGTTCCATAATATATGGGAACTGACAGGCAATTTCCCCAACAGCAGAGAGTCAAGAGCTGATAGCAAGGGTCAATGATAGCAAGTTATTCAGAGCAACCAAAATGCAAGTGAATGTAGAGAGTGCCAGGAAAATGGTATTAAAAAAAGGTCAAAATTCAGGTAAAAGTGCTGCCTGTGGAGAAAACAGGCGTGTTTCCAGCATCACACCTGCCCCATTCCTCAGGCCAGCCTGGAGCTCCTGGATCCAAACCAGCTGACCTTTGTGGAATCTTGCACTGCCCTGAAAAACCCCAACTCAGTAGGGTGATATTGTTGCCAACATCTGCCTTCCAGCTTCAAAACCTTTCCCTAATAGGGAATCCACTCTAAACTTCCCCAAACTGAGCTCACAGTTCACAATTTTGTGTTAAATGTGAAGGCAGCCCTGGGAGTGCTCTTACTCCAGGTTCCCTGGCCTTCAGTTTTAAAAAGCAGAGTGTAACTCCACATCCAAGAATTTCTTCTACGCAACCCTCTGGAGGACACCATAGTTTTGTGGAAGAGAGAAGAATCCCTGCAACCCATGGGAGATTTCACAGCAGGACTCCAGGGTATCACTGCCCTTTTTGCTGCACACCCAGGGGATGATCAGCTGTGCTGGAGGTTTGTATTGGGAGACAGTGCTGGTGGCACAGCCCTGCCAAAGGGCAAGGGGCATTCAGGATGCCACTTCCCTTTATTTAGCAGTTCCCATCAGTGTGCTGGAAGAGCTGAAAGGTTCCTGCCTCAGCACAAGACGCAAACTGTGCTCTGTCTGCACTTCAAGACCTACTGCACAACACACAAAAACAGGGCAAGAGAGAAATTCTCTATTCCCAAACAAAATCAGAATTATCCACAAACCCCAAATTCATTTCTTTTCCCTTTTCATTTTGGGAGAAGAGACCAGATTTAATTGTTTTCCCCATCTGGTGCACATTCATAGTACGTAAGAATGAGTTTAGTTTCCCATACATGTGTCAGATCATGACCTCAGGGAGAAAGAAGAATCCATTTCCAGAAGCCACATGCCAGTTCCCACTGGCTCTGCCACACACGGCACGAAAACACCCAAACCCAACCAGGATTCAATATAAGTTGTTCACAGGATATACATTCCAAAGGAACAAGTACAAATATTACAAAATGAACAGAAACACTTTTAAAATCCATGTATTTGTTTAACCGTTAAAAACAGACAGGTACAGAAAGAGGTGGCCAAACTAACAATTCCCTGCCACTCCAATTCGTGTTGCCTGCACGCTCTGGGAACGTTCTTGCGGAACCAAAGCTCTGAACATCTTTTCTGGCAAGGGCTGGAGACAACTGGCAGATGATTCCTGACTGTGTGAGGGGCTGAGGCAGAGCCACAGGCCCAGGGCAGCTCTTTCATGGTGTCTGGCTTAACGCAAAGGCATTAAGAGAAAAGGTTGTCTGGGGGTTATGTCAGAGAGCAAGAGAGAGCGAGAGAGAGCACGAGGGACACCACACCTATGTTAGGGAACACTGGAAGTTCCTCTTTCCCTGCCACTGCAAGAGGGAAGTACAACAGATCTGTGGGTCCCAGAGTTAGGATAGAGTTTGGAATTAGCTTGGTCCCATGGATATCAACATCACTTGACAGACTCAGAGCTAAAAGCAAGGCAGGAAGGCTAAGGGCAGCAGAACTCCATGTGTTGCACACACACACTCTCTCTCCCTCTTCTCAGGCTGTCTGAGGCCCCAGCAAGGCCAGCTCAGGAGCTTTTCCCATCCACCATGTAATAGCGATACATTAAACCTAAGACCAGAGCTCCAAAGATGGGGATCAGCCATGTCGACCAGAAACTACGGGGAGAGAAAAAGAAACAACAAACTAAAACGTACACAGCACAGAAACCAGAAGAAAGCATCTAGTTAATAATCCATTCCCAATGTTCATCCCTTGCTACACATCCAGGGAATACCTGGGAGCTGTACCCACAGGTACCCCCTAACCATGGCCACAGGCCCCACTGTCCCCGTGCACAGGCTCTGCCAGCCCCCACGAGAGGCCCAAGTGCGGCCTCATGCCTCATAAAATAGCAGCTGGATGGCTGAAGTTTCCAGCTTGGCACGTCCAGAGACCAGTGAGGGGGGGGGTTGTTGTTGGTTTGGTTTTATTTTCCTTAAATAAGTCAGGCTGTAATTTGTGTTGTACAAACAACACAGTTGACTCAAGGAACAGCTACAGCTGTGCCCCAGTAAATCTGCCTTGCTCAGACTCCAGAGGCTTCAGGCTCACCCTCAGCAGCCTCCTGGGCAAAACCTTCTGCACGAGCTGAAGGAGACCAGGGCCCTGTGCTGGTTTTAAGGATTTTCAACTAGACAGGGCTGATCATGGTAAAACCCTCTGAAAACCCACCCATCAGTGTGTTGTGCCACCCCTCAGCCCACCCAAATAACCCCTGTGGTTCCAGGGATGCAGCCCCTGCCGTGCAACACCAGCACGTGGGGCAGAGAATTCCAAACACTGGGATGCTGGTTCTGCCCAGCGCAGAGCAGACCCGGGCTCACATCCAGCAAGGGAGGTGCACACTCTGGCACTGGCTTTGGAGTATCTGCTTGCCAGAAGGACACTGCAGTATATCCCCAGGGATTTTCCTGCCCTTTGGAGTTAATATGCAGCTCCACAGAGTCCCAACCCCTCCATTTCTCACTCTTATTTTCAGGAGATACTGTACCTTGTTTGGCCTGAGGATGTCCTACTTGGCTTCTGGAGGAGGAAAGAGGGAGTTAGCAGGGGAACAAAGAAATATTAAACATGTGCTAATAAGACAAGCCTGAACGTGTGATTACAAACAACTCTCCTCTCCCAAACACCCCCTGTCGCCAGTGTGGATTTTTTGGGATCTTTGCTGTCATCTTCATGTTCTTTCCATCAATCCAATCTGTCCCACCCAGTCACCAACTTCATGATGGAACTTGCACCCCCTCTCAAAATAAGGCCTTGCTTATTACATCACAGTTTTGGGGTGGTTTTGTGCTTCCCCCTTATTTATTTGTGCACTGCTGATTCTGTTGCTGCCATCTTTTAAACTGCACTGGAATCTCCTTTTAAAACAGACGATGCCCTCTGGAGAGAGCCCTCAGCTGTGCATAATGTGCTGGACTTACTGATCAGAAGAGAAAAATACTTGAATAAAGTATTTATTAACTCAGACCCAAGCGGGCAACTCTGCTCATCACTGTTTTCTGTGCACATTTTCAGCATGTGATTCTGTTTATGAATCAGAGTTGAATCAAACAGTAAATTTCAAGGTGAATATAGACATAATCACACAGCTCCATGTCATAACTAAGCATAGGCTTTACCCAGCCTGAGTTTTCCTTGATTTACCTGCTGACAGTTCCCTTCAGGACTTTTGCTGCTCTGCAAGTGCTCCTGCTCAGAGGACTATCTCCTGAAAGCCTTGTTGAAGGCAGAGCTGTGCCCTGTCCAGGCCTCCCAGTCCAGCCAGCTGCGAGGCATATGTTTACCTCCCAGCTGGGGTTCTATTTATTGCCTTTTCCCTCTCCCCATCCCTTCCAAAGGCATTTTTGCAACACTCTGCCCTGTTCTAGTCCAGGAGCACCTGAGTGTTAAGCAACACCACTGATCCCTGAGGCAGTTAACAGAGAATTCCTGTTTGCCAGCCGGCCCCGGCCCTGTGCTGTCTCCTGGCTCGAAGGGAACAACAAGGAAACCAGTTCTGTGGTCAGGACACAGCCAGAAATGCAAAAAATGGTCTGTGGCTCAAGGTGTGGAAAAAACATCACTGCTGCCAGCAGAGAAAGGGCACAAAAACTCACTTCCAATTCCCACTGAGGTGCCCACTGAGCTTCAGAACAAAAACAAAGGTAGAATTTGCTTGGGAAATTTATTCATGTGTAGTTTGCGTAAACATAAAGCCACAAGCTCCACAGGGAAAAAAAAGGGGAGGGGGGGGGAAGCTCCAAAAGACATGTGACATTAAATAAAAGCAGAAAACTGAAATGCTGAGAGCTTACCTTAGAACCTTCCTTTTCACGATCGTTCTGTCAGGGGGAAAAAGAAGAAAAGAGGTAAGTGCTGACTTCAAAGGAAGGCTGCAGCCTTTATGAGGGAATTGTTCTGTACAAAGGTAATTGCCTGGGCTCAGTTTTCAAAGGAGTCCTGCCTTTGGCACCCAAAGGCAGGCAGGAAGGTGGTGTTTGTGCCCCTGGGAACTCTCACCCTCCTGAGCTCAGAATTACAAGGCAAAGGTGGATTATGCTTCTACCAGCTACAGAGGGAACCCATGAATTCAGCTTAAGTGCCCTGATTTAAATGAAGCGAGAAATCTGTCCTGAGTGGTGGAAGGAGAAGACTAATTTAGTTCAGCTTCCCCAGCAGAAACCCTGGACAACACAGGGACTGCCTAAACCACTCAACTTATTTCACAAGACACCCCTTGGTGTCTTTGGGGCTTACACAAGGCACTCACCGGGTGGACCTCTCCGATGTAGTACTGCTTCAGCATTTCCCTGGCATCTGTGGAATGCCCCACATCTTCAAAGCTCTCAGTGGCATCTCTGCCAGCTTGCTCAAGCAACACCTCTTCTCCACCTGGGTGCTGGAAGAGAAGAGTTCAGGTGAGCCAAGGGCTTGTTGCAGAAAGGCACTGAGGATGTCATCAGCCTTCCTCCCAGCCTGCACTGCTGGACACCTCAACCAACACCATCAATAAAATCTGCCAGAGGGTCAATTGTCCAACCGCTCCTAAGCAATTCACAGACACCAGGAAGAAAGAATATTTTACTTCTTCAGGCACTACAAAAATGATCTTTGGCTGACTCTGCACACGGATGTGCAATACTGAACTTGATCCTGTGTGCAACCACCAGTGACACAGGAAGAGGAAATCATGAAGTCTCACAAAAATTATATTGTTTAATATCATACACTGACCTCAGGGACTCAGAGCTACAACAGCCAAATCCCCAGGGAGCTCCACAGTGACAGTGCCACTGCTGGGGGTGGCAGCGCCACGGCTGACTCTCAGATGGGATGAAGTGACACAAACCCCAGGGGTGGTTCTGTTGTCTGTGGTGGGCCGGGCTCTGTCCACTGTTGATGCCACAATTCCAGGAACAGCCTGGCAATGAAAAGCACTAACCACAGCCCTAGCAAAGGACATTCCCCTTACAGCCTGAGCGTGAACCACCAGCTAATCCACTTACACCAGTAAAGTGGTCACACATCCCAGGCACACACAGGGACTAACCCAGTTTTCCAGGGCTTCAGGCAACCAGCCCTGAACTGGAGAAGAGATGTTGGGCTACATTTCAGATCAAAGGACCCACACACCTGCTTCTCTCTGTCATATCCTTCTGCTTCCCACAGACACAGAGCAGTTGCCAGCACCCCTCTTCCTTCAGTTTGTCTGCTTTTGCTGCCGAAAGTCTGAATATTGCCACCAGGCCATCCCACCTCGTACCAAACACAGGATGGACACAAACTAGCCCCATTGTTTGCTCCTGTGAGTTGCTGCAGCCAATCCTGCAATCCTCATATCACAGCTCTTTATTTGGAATAAATCCCTTTATTGTCCAGGTATATCACTAATCCAACATGGAGCTTTCTCAGGAGCCACGAAGGGCAAAGTGGAGGAACACAGTCTGTTGGCAGGCAGTTATCAGGTGGCTGAGCTGGGGCACCAGGTGAGCCTCTGGCTCATTCCTTGTGTCCAGCTGTAGTTCTGGCTGCCCCTTCTCCCACACCAACCCTCAGGCTTGCTCGATCCCAGAGGAGTCAGAGCAGGGACTGCTGGATGTTGTCTGTTCACATTGCTCAGAACTGTCCAATTTCCAGCTAGGATCCACTGAAAAGCTGCCCATTTATCTAAGCCTTCTAGAAGAACTCCTTAGGGTTGCCACACCAGAAATCTCATATTTCAGACAGGGAAATACCTGAATTTTAAGCAGATAACCTTCCTTTCCTAATAATTCACCCTAGAAGGATAGACAAAACTCTGCAGCAACAGGGAATGTGCAGTGGACATCCAGCCTCTCCAGGCAAGAGACAAGAGGAAGGATAAAATTCAAGAGAGAAGGGGAACAGTAAAGTTCACTCTTCTTTAAATCTCTGGCTCTGAAGCCTTTCTATGCACTTGCTAAATCCACAATTATTTATTTTTGCACATCTGTCTTTCACTGCAATCTCCGAGCCTAAAAGAAGAAGACCTTCAAAATATTTTGGCATCTCCTGTTTCTGAAGGGCTCTGTCCTCCAGACAGCACTGCTGCAGCCAGACAATTCCTACCTTGTCCTACCCCAGCAAACGTAAACCCAGACTATTTGTACAGGAAGTCATTGACTCTGCCACAAAACTGCCCAAATCTGCAGCTCAGCTGCTGCAGGAAAACATGGAAACGGTGCTGAAAACTATGGAGGTGGGGGAAACAACTTCCAGGGGAAACAATGGCTGCAAACCATCAGTTTCTGACAAAAAACAGCCAAGAGCAAACCAGAAGGAGAGGTGACAATGAAATTGGGTCCTCCGTGTCACTGGACCTTCAGCACACACAGTAACAGTGACTTGGAACCGAGGGCACACAGCAAAGGCCTCCGGGAGCACATCCCAAACTTCCACAGGGAGAGAGCCTGGAGTCCCCTTCCCACAAACTCCAAGGACCTGTCTGCAAACGTCTGGCTGGGAACTGCTGGTACAGACCTGCTGGAGACACAAAGGAGCTCAGCAGCAACACTAAGCTCCAGGACTAATTAGATCACTGTGTCAGGTAAGAGATAAGATCATCATCAGGTTGAGGAGGGCTGAAACTTTCATTCCTAGTGCCCGGAGTTAAAGAAATAAACCAAGAGAGGGAAGAGTATTCCTGTGCAATAATCATGTATCAGCACCATCCAAGCCAGAACCAAGGACGAGCAATCATCTGGATGAATGATCCACACATCCTGCACAGTGCTGGTTGTAAGGCATGGAACAGGTTTTCAAAAACACCTCTGTAAAGCTGGAGCAAGTCAGCATGAGGAAATTCAGATGTCTGGTGCTCCTCCTTCTCTTGAAGAACACTATACCTGAAACCAACTGAGCGATTTGGGTCAGTGGTGTCACAACCCAGGCTCCTTCCACTTGGAAACTGAAAATGGATTCCTGCTCACACTTATCACGAGGATCAGAACGGCAGCATGTGCTGAGACACGGAGTTGTGGGGGCTGCTGTGGCTTGTGGCCCACATAACAGACACAAAAGCTTCCTGGAGAAACCTGGATCTCCAGACTCTCCTAGTCATATGTGAAAACGGAGAGAAACTGTATTCCTCCAGCAGAACTGTAAGTAAGTCTTACAGATTGTGCACAAGTTAAAAGCTCAGATTTTGATACCGATGTGGTGAAGTGTGAGCCTGACAGACCCCAGAGCACTTGCAGGAGGTACAGCTGCTCCCTCCAGCCCCACTCACCCTCAGCACACAGCCCCTCCAGCTCCAGCCACAGCCTGCACGTGCTTATCTAGACCACTGCAACCAGGAGTAATAATAGGTATCCTGGTGTGGTCCAGTTACCCAGATTTGGAAGAAAATAGATCACCATAAGGCTCTCTTAGATTTTAAAATAATCCCATTTCATTTCAGGCACTCACAGGCTCTCTGAAGCACAGGAGATTGCACCTCCCAGAAACACCTGCAACACTTCAGTTGCTGTCTTTGCACATCTCCTGGATTTGATTCGTGTTCTTGTAATTCAGTAAATTTTGTTATATGATATATGTCTTGTTAGTCCTATAACACATAATGTGAACTGGAAACTTAAACTGGTCTACACTTCCAGCAGCACACAGATTTCGGGCTGGCTGACCTGCAGTGCATAATTTGCAGGAATCGTGAAGCCAAATTCAGCCTTTTAATGATGACTTCTGCAGGATTGCACAATCCCAGCCACGGGACGTGCCAGGAGTCTCAGCAATCCCAGCCAAACAATCCGTGAGCAAAGGCCAGGAAAGGCCCCCAGCAGACCCTGCTCCAGTGAGCACACGGGGCCGGGGGGACAGGACACCCCCAGAGCTGAGAGCACCCCGCAGAGCTCTGCAGCACCAGCTGCCCACACAACTGCCACTTCCAAACCCGACAAGCACTCCTGGCTCCCATCAGCTGCACGTCCTTCCCCAGCACTCCAGAGGCTAACAGATATAAAGAGGATTTTTGCCAATAAATTAGGCCTTGATCTACAGTTTCCCCGTGCCAGCAAGGGTGCACAGCACAGTGTTGTGTCAGCTATGCTGGCACAGCTCAACAGTGCCCTTATTCTTCTCCTTCTCCCTCCTCCAAGTAGGTCTTTTTATGTCAGAAAAACACAAATGGGAAAAAGGGCCTGGAAAGGACAGAGTGAAATATCATCTCAGGGTGAAACACCATCTCAAGGTGACACTCAGGGCACTGCTAAACCTGGCTTGCTGGAGGGACTGAAGTGTTTTTCTGGGCTTGCTCACCAAAGGTGTCCCAGGGAGCAGGTCCCAGACTCCATCTTGCAGAGAACATCGAGATGAAGACTCAACCTCCCTGCAGTGTCCACACTCTGAATCACAGCACAGAGACAAGTGTAAGATTCACAGCTCCTGCAACTGCTGTCCCAACCTCCAGCTCGTTCTGGCCCTTCCTAAACCCTAACTCAGCATTTTCTTATTCAGAAACCAGCTGTGAACTGCTTTTCCAAGTTTTCACCTGGTCTTCCCCTGCATTTACTTAGCCCTTGTGCACCCACAATTCCCTCCCACCAAACTGTCCTGTTTCCACCTTGTGCCAAACTGCCCTGCCTGGAGAAGAGGAGGCTCAGGGGGACCCTCTGCCTCTCCACAGCTCCCTGACACGAGGGGACAGCTGGGGGGGTCAGCCTCTGCTCCCAGGGAACAGGGACAGGACAAAAGGAAACAGCTTCAAGCAGGGCCAGGGGAGGCTCAGGCTGGAAATCAGGAGGAGTTTTGCCATGGACAGGGTTGTTCACTGGAAGGAGCAGCCCAGGGAGGTGTTGCAGTCCCCACCCTGGAAAGGCCTGGACGTGGCACTCGGTGCTCTGGGCTGGGGACAGGGTGGGGATTGGGCACAGCTGGACTCCATGGTCTGCGAGGGATTTTCCAGCCTGGACAATGCTGTGATTCGGTCATTTTCTGGACCCAAAGAAGAAATCAGATTGTGTCGAACTTTATAAATAAATACTGAGAGCTGCAGAGCAAGGCACAACCTCCAGGTGCCAGGTGATCACTCCCTCCTGCCTGATGCACCTCTACCCTCACCACAGCAGCTCTGTCACTCCACAGCACACAGACTTCAACCACGTGGCCTGGAGGAAAACCAGAGCTGAATTCAGACCAGCAGAACCAACAAGCTGGAACACGTGCATTTCAATGAAGTGTCTTCTTTGGAGCTGGTTCAGCCCAACCTTTGTACATTGCCCTGCAAAGGCCACAGTGTCTTTGCTATTATTTTAAGCTGGGATAAACCCCTTTGAAATTTTCATAGAACCACGGAATCACAGAATATCCCAAATTTGAAAGGACCCACAGGGATCATCAAGTTCAACCCCTGACTCTGCAAAGATACCCCAACAATCCCACCCTGTGCATCCCTGGCAGCGCTGTCCAAGCTCTCCTGGAGCTCTGGCAGCCTCGGGGCCGTGCCCATTCCCTGGGGAGCCTGGGCAGTGCCAGCACCCTCTGGGGGAAGAACTTTTTCCCGATCACCAACCTAAACCTGCCCTGGTGCAACTTCACGCCATTCCCTCAAGTATTACTATTTTGTTACTGTTTATTTGCACTCCATTTCCAGATCTCAACAGTTAGGACACCACCCTCACACTTCTTAAAATCAGAAGACAAAAGCAGTGAGTCTTGAAGGAATTTCTGTCCCCAAAGCAAGCGAACTGGAGATTTGACAGAAGCTGCATTATTTGCAAACCCCTGGTGCGTGGCCCGCTCTGGGCAGGCAGCAGAGTGGTTATCGCTGTGACCTCCTTCTCTGGGGTGCCACTGCAGACTTCAGATTCAAACTACTGAAGCGCCCCGATCCTGTCCGCCCTTCAAGATGCGCAGTGAGGTCCCGTGAGTGAAGGAAACCTGCATCTCCCCGGGACCTGCCTGAACAGATGTCCTGGGAAACCTGTAATTCCCTCAGAGGAGCCCTGCCCGCCATCCAGTGTGTCCCTTGGAGGTAGAGCCGCGGGCATGGGGCCCCTCAGAGACCGCACGGCCCGGGCCGGTGAGCTGCCCCAGGGACACCGGGGCCCCCCCAAACTCCGGCGGGGCCTGCTCGCCCCCTCCTCTTGCACCCGACCCCGGGATCTCTGTTCCCACGGCAGCCCCTGATCCTCCAGGGCCCTCCCCGCCCCTCTCGGCCTCACACGACCCCTCAGCCTCTCCCCGCTCCCCTCAGCCCCCAGGGGCCGGGCCGGGCAGCCCCCACTCCAGGCCTCACCTCCTCCAGGAACCGGGTGACATCGTAGACGCGCCCGTGGATCACCAGCCAGGCCTCGCGGCTGGAGTTCCGCTTCGCCACCTCCTCCAGGGTGAACACGGGCGGGGGCCCGTCCCCCGCCGCCGCCACCGCGGCCTCTCCGCGCCGCCCGCCCTCCATGCTGCCCGGCGCGGCTCCGCGAAACGCGCAGCCTGACCCGCGCCGGGCGCCGTAGCGATGGCAACGCCCCGCGTGGCTCCCGTTGTGCCCGATGACCAATGGGGGGCAAGCCAGAGCGGGGCGCTGGCAGCGCAGCCAATGGAAGTGCGCGGCGGCAGGGTTGGGCCAATGGGGAGAGGCCGAGGCGAAAGGCGGGAAACGGCGCGCGAGCGTCGCCTCTGAGGCGGCACCGGGAGCGGATCCCGCAGCGCCGGGCCTCCCCTCAGCCCCGGACTCTGAGTCCCTGCTCCCTTCAGCCCCCATTCCCTCAGTACTGGCTCTGAGCCGCCCTGTTACCCCCATGCCACCGTAGGGAGTGGTGCCCATCAGCAGCCCGCCCTCAGCTTTTCCACTGTTCTTTTGGTTCTTCCTGCATGTGTATAAAATAGATGTGGTCCCACAGCCCTTTGAAACGAGCCGGTGGCGGTGCAGTACACCCCCAGCTCCTGACTCTTCCCAGGTTCCAAATCAAAGTTCACATTCAGGCCTGACGAGAAGCCCTGGGTAATTCTCTCCTCCCTCCAGCCGCGTTGAGCAGGTTCAGGGTCAGAGGCTGTTCAGAAGCTCAGGGACCCGAGTAACTCATGAACCCAATGGTTTCCCTTTATGAACTGGCATTTGTGGAATTTATTTCCTTACACTTGCAGCATAGGTACAAGGCTGGGCAATGGATGTTTGTTTAACAACTGCTGAGGAGGCAGAAACGCCGTGTTGTCAGTGCTAAACTGTGACCAGCACTGGCTAAAGGTTAAAAGTGTGCACAGGGAGAGTCCAGCAGGCTCACGGCTGGGCAGGTCACAAAGGCCCCCTGGATCCTAAAGGGAGCTCAAGTGAAGTTCTCTATTTGGGTAAGTCCATACATTCACCTACCCAGATATTGGGATGTTAAAGGCCCAGCCTGTTCTGGAACCTCTCCACAGTCACCTAATCAATAATAAATATTAAATATTACACTGCTTCTTCTTTTGATCCTTTCTGTCTACCTTTTCCCAGTCATCAGGGCTGTTTCCCTGGTTCTGTGTGTAACCCAGGATCCTCTGACATGGAAGTGTTTCCAGCTCCTTGTTGTGCCCAGGCAGCCCAACTCTTGGCACCTTTCCAAACCAATGTCTCTCTCTCTAGATCCTTCCCTGCCCAACCCAGTTCCAACAGGAAGAGTTACCTTTGCTCAGATTGGTTCAGAGTTTCTGCAATCTACCTGACGGGTTTCTTAATAAGTGTCTTTGTGCTTCCTTTTCTCCATCCCTCATGCCTGGAGGGTTTCTCTGTGGATTTTCAAAGGAATCTCATTACGCTCCTCCACATTTCCCTTGTCCCCTGTTCCACTGCTCCCTGGTTTTCTGTGGCTCTCCACTGCTTTTCTAAGGCCAGAATGGTCTCGTAAGGGACCTTAGAGCTGCCCCAGTCCCACTTCTGCCATGGGCAGGGACACCTTCCACTGGCCCAGGTGGCTGCAAGCCCTGTCCAACCTGGCCTTGAGCATTTCCAGGGATCGAGGGGCAGCCACAGCTTCTCTGAGACATGGATGCTCCAGCACAGCAAGAGCAGAGCCTGGTGACCAGGACCCTGGTGGTTTTCCTGTTCTGTTTCCTGCTGTAACTCCTCCAGAAGGATGTGACAGGCACGAGACCACGGCAACGTGCAGGTCCTGTTCCCTGGAATATTTTCTTTCATCTATAATCACTTCATCAAAAGCCATAAATCAGCGAGGGAAGGCTCAAATGCAAAAGCACAGCTGCAATTTGTGCCTTCCTGCCCAGTGTTTTGTTTGGCACATGGAACTCCAAAGCTTTTCCTGAAAAATTGATGATACACCACAGGAGGACTCAGTGAAACTGGATAGTGAGGCCACTGGCATTCCTGGTCCTGCTTCCATCATCCCTGCTTCCTCTTTGTTTATTGGAGACGATTCAGGGAGAAAACCAGTGGGTTTATTTTTGTATTTACTCTGGAATCCACAGTTCTAGGCTTGTTTTCCAATCCTGGGTGCTGTTAACAAATTGTTGGCTAAGGCAGACCCTGAAGTGGTGCAGGAGGGAAGCCTGGTTGGGGTGCCAGTGCTTTTCCCTCCACCCCAGCTCCAGAAGCTTGTTGGGAATTGCCACCTTCTCCAGCTCTGCTGGGGGGATCACTGCTTTTGGGATATTTGTCATGTCACCACCCTGTCCAAACCTCCCAGGAACTGCAGAGGCCTTGTGGATCTCACAGGAAGCAAATCTGTCTGATAGGATGGGGGGTAATCTCCTGAACATCTGAAGGGGTGACACATTCACCAGGAGGGCATTGGAGGAGAAGATGGCAGCCCAGAGGGACACAGACAGGAGGCAGAAAAAGGAGGCTGAGGGAGTTTTCCTAAGTGAAGCCTGGCTTGTAGAGGACAGGTAGCTCTTGAGTGGCTTTGTCCTTGTGTCTCAGCGGAATCTTACTTTGCTTCCCTTGGGAGAGGACTCCAGGACTCTCTTTCTTGACCTTTGTGCAAAAATGAATAAAATTACTCAAAATTCTAAAACTTGTGCAGGGCTGACGGGATCTGCTGAAGTGGCTGGCACATGTAGTTGGAACCATGTGGATCATAGGGGCGGAAGTTACCCAGCTCTCTGAAAAACACAGAATTCTCTGGCCAGGAGAGCAAAGGCAGTGTCTGAAGGCAGTGACTGTGACTGGTCTCACGCTGTCACTGGGGCTGATTGGCCTCTCCCTGGATTGAGGGGACACAGCTGAAATTTCAGGGTCCCACCCTGGCACCTCCTCCTGCATCTTGTGACACAGATAGAGCAAAACAACTTTGCCCATGAATATTCCACATGGAAAAGCGTTTGACCCAGAGCATGGCACTCGGTCACCTCCCCTCAGCCCAGGAAGCAGCTGTCACTCCTCGCATCCCTCCAAGCACTCTGCGGCATTCCAAGCGTGGCTGTGCCGTGTCCCGCTCCCACCCTGCTCCCCAGGACAGTCCCCCCGCCCCAGGTGACTCTTCTGCCTCATACAGATTATTTTTATCTTCGTTTGCCAATAAAAATCCCTCCCAGTTTTTCTGTTTTTCATCTGACATGCGGATTTTTCCCATATGTGTTTCCTCCTCCCCTGGCCTGGGGCAGAGGGAAGGGAGGATCCCAGATCACCTCATGCCAGAGGAATTTTCACGTGCTTTTCCATCTCAGGTGAGAGAGCCTCCAGGACAGTGTTGGGAATGTCCCTGGGGCCGAGGAGACACTGTCCAAGCAGGACACCCCAGAGTGGCAGAGAACCCGAGGATCCCGAGGATCTGCTTGCCAGTGCCTTTGCCTCCAGGCACCAGTTCTGCTTGGGAATTAGTCAGTGGGATCACTGAGAAGACAGCACTTCTAATTCATTACCCCAAGTCTGAGTAACTGTAGGACAATCTATGTCCCAAAATCCTGCCCAGGGGACCTAGTTTGCCGTTACAGGTGAGGGGGATCGGCAGGTGGCTGGAGCACAGGGCACAGCAGAGTGGGGGTTGTTTGAAGACCAGAATAAAGGCAAAAATGCGCAGGCACTTACAGGTGGGCTTCTCCCTGCTGTCGGTCCGGTCGGATGGGCAGAGGGGCGATCCCGAGCCCCCAGGGACCCTGCTGTGCCTCTGCCTGCACCGTTTAGGTGCCCGCCGCCCCTTCCCGCCGCCCCTTCCCGCCGGGGCACCGCAATTCCCCTCCCCTCCGCTAGAGGGAGACCAACCCCTTACCGGCGGGTTCGGCGCTATGCACGCCGGGAGTTGTAGGCGCAGCGGGGCTGGCGCGATGTACGCCGGGAGCTGTAGGCGGGGAGCCCCCTTAACAAGACTGCGCGCCAAAGGGCCCACGGTACCGCCCTGGTGGCGTCACTTCCGGCGTACGAGGTCTCGGCGGGATGGCGGCGCGGCGGGGGGCGCGGCAGGAGCGGGACCAGGACCCCGACTGGCCCGGGATGGCGGCGCTCCCTGAGAAGACCGTGAACGGTTGGGTCCTGCAGTTCTACTTCCACCGGGCCATAGAGGCCTACCGCTCTGCGCGCAACCGTGATTTCCGCCAGTTCCGCGACATCATGCAGGGTGCGCGGGCCGGGCCGGAGAGCGGTGGAGCTGGGGGCGGCCCGGGCCGGGGGCACGCGGTGCCGGGACCGGGCTGCACCGGCCTGACCTGCCGTTTGTCCCACAGCGCTGCTCGTGCGGCCCCTGGACAGGGAGCCGGAGATGGCCCAGATGCTCCGGATAATGCAGCTGCTGTCACGGGTCGAGGAGGGCGAGAACCTCGGTAGGTACCCGGCCCTTCCTGCGGGCTCTGCGCATCCCCGGTGCTGCTTGCAGCCCGCTCCCTCCTCCTCCCTGTCCTGTGTCCGTGTTCCTGCAGCTCCCGGAGCTTTTTCCCTGCCTAGAGCACGGCTTTGGGCTGGGGCTGTGGGGGTCTCCCTGCTGGTCAGGGGTAGCTGTTCGTATCTGTCTCGCTGGCGGGCCAAGAGCAGCATCCGTGGTGCTCCGGGGCTGACGTGCTGGACAAACGCATCAGCCTGGTGACTCCTGCTTAGCCTCAGAGCTTCCAAAATGCTCCCCTGGGTCAGTGCTGGGCACCTGGGAGTTCTCGAGTGCTGGTTCCAGAACTTCCCGTGGCTGTTGGGCAGGAGTTGCAGTTGAGACACCTGGCGGTGCCTCAGGCTCGGTGGCTGTGGGATTTGTGGCGCACCTGTGCGGGTGGATGGCTGCTGCCACCTGTGCAGGTGAATAACCAGTTCTCCGTAGGAAAGTGCCGTGACCCCCCCCCAAACGTATGGATGCCAATTCTTATAGATTGCACCTTCGACAAGGAGTCAGAGCTGACCCCACTTGAGTCGGCCATGCTTGTCCTGGACTTCATCCGTGAGGAATTCTCTGTGGCCAACAGGACGATGGAGGCTGTGCACAAAATGGTGATGGAAGCTGTAAGATATCTTTCTTTCTCAGTAAATATGTTTTGCTGTTGTGCAGCTCTTGCCTTGGGAGGGCCTCATGTGAGTGGTGGGAGCTGCCTGACGTGCAAGGAATCGTTATCTCCAGGAATGTGGGAGTTCAGTGTTGGCACTGAGCTGTTCCCTGTGCCTTGCTTCAGTCTGTCCTTGTTTTTCTCTGCAGGCTGTTGTAGTTTGTATCAGAAACAAGGAGTTTGAAAAAGCCTCTGATATCGTAAGGAAGCACATGGGGAAGGAGCCCAGAAACCAAGTGAGTCCATGCTGGAATGAAGTGGGAACTGCTGATGTGTCTTGGGAGGTTTGGGGTGAGGAAGCCAAAAAGGAAACAGTCCTTCTGGAGTGCTAGTCTCTCAGTGTTGCCTGTTTGGATTGTCACCTTGGAGCCCCTTCTGTCACTCACCTTTCCTCACACACCTTCATGGGCCTTCCAGGCATCACCATTTATCCCTTGATCAGCCTCCAGCTCACCTTCAGAGCAGGTTCTGGGAGCAGCAGGAGTTCAGATTCCTGTTCCTGCAGGCAAGGAGAACTGCAGGCTTGGGCACTGCAGGCAAGGAGAACTTCTGAAATAAGGGGGTTTTGCTGCTCCTTGGTTACTCTCCTGCTCCTCTGGCCTCACCTCAGTGTAGGTTGTGCCTGCAGAATGCCACGCAGGAAAGGCCCAGTCCTCACCCACGTCCTTGCTGTGGCTGTCAGTGATTCCCTTGTCTCTGCCCAGAGTGTTCTTACCTGATCCTATGAATCCCTCCTCTAGAAGAAGAAGAATGAGTGGCTGGCTGTCATCCGGGAGAAGAATCCCTCTCATCCAAAGGTCAAAAACTTCTCCTACGAGGACTTCCAGCAGAACATCTTTGAGTTCCTGAAGGGCTACGTGAACAAGTCGGAGCCAGCGCTGCTGACGGTGCGTGTCCACCCCGCTGCCCCGGGGATCAGGTGTCTGATTACAGCAGGTTAAACCTGGAACACTCCAAATTCAGTCCATTCCTAAGAGGTTTATATGGTCAAACACTTTTTTCTATCCATGAAATGCTTTTAGGAGGGGTGGAATGGGAATCATCTCTGTAATACTGCTGTGCTTTTCTCTCTCCAAGTTATTGAAAAAGACTCTGAATTCGGAACATGCTGATGAAGGAAAATCCTTGCTGGGGACTTCTGAGTTTGCAGATGGGCTGAACAACCAGGCAGCAGCTCCAGAGAGCCCAGCCAGAGCTCCGGAGGCTTTGGGAAGGGCAGAGGATCCAGCCAGAGCTCCAGAGGCTTTGGGAAGGGCAGACGGCCCAGCCAGAGCTCCAGAGGCCTTGGGAAGGGCAGACGGCCCAGCCAGAGCTCCAGAGGCCTTGGGAAGGGCAGACGGCCCAGCCAGAGCTCCAGAGGGCCCAGCCAGAGCTCCAGAGGCCTTGGGAAAGGCAGACGGCCCAGCCAGAGCTCCAGAGCTTGCAGGAGCAACAGAAGACCTGGAGGGAGCTGCCTGCCCTGCAGAAAGGGCAGCTGGTCCCACAGCAGCTCCAGAGGTTATGGAAGAAGCTGGTGGGCCTGCAGCAGCTGTGGAACCTGTGGAAGTAGTCACTGACCCAGCAGCTACACCTGAACATTTAACAGGACCATATGATATCCTGAAGAACACTCCAGAGCCCATGGAAATAGCTAAAGAACCAGCAGCAGCAGCCCCAGAACTCCCCGGAGTGTCCACCAGGGAACCACAAAGGTGGGCAGAGGAGTCTGGCTCTAGGCTGTGGATGCAGTGTGGCTGCAAGTTCTCCTCCAAGGGCTAATCCTCTGTGTCCAGGCAGCTCCTAATTCCCCAAATGCCTGCCCAGGCCAGCCCAAAGGTGTTGGTGCAGGACTCTGGACCCTGGGAAAGGTGTTGAGGTGGTTTGGTTCAGTTGCTGACAGGAAGTGCTGTTGTGACTGGGGAGGGGGCAGTGGCTGCTCTCATGGAACAGCGTTGGGAATAGCAGGAGGCAGTGGAGCATGAACAGCATGTGGAGCATGTTCTGCACACCTGGGACACTGCTGCTTGGGAGAGAGTGCTGGAGGGTTGGGAAGGGCCTCTACCGCAGATGTGCACTGCAGGGCCGGGAGCTGGGGATGCCAGTGGAGGGAAAGGCTGGATTTCCTCGGCCCTTTCCCTACAACCCGCTTGGTTGTGTTTATTTTATAGGCAGCCCCCTGGAACTGTAACCTCGTGTGGGATTTCTGTTCTGAGAGAAGCTTTCAAGATCCTGTTGGACTCCGGGGACTCGGACGCACTTTTCACCAAACTGGACGAAACAGACTTGCCTTCCCCCAAGCAACTGTCTCCTTCTGTATCCCACAGAACCAAGAGATGCAGAGAAACGGAGAATCAAGCTTCTGAGACCTCAGAGCCTCCTGAAATACCCCGTAACATCAAAAACTTGTTCAGCATAAGCAATCTGATTGTGGAGTTGGACGACTCGTCCAGCAAGTCGAGCGAGTGCCCCGACTCTTCCCAGGAGCACGTGGTCTCTTCTGCTTCCAAACCTGCTCCCAAACTGCCCGATGAGCCTTTGCCTGCCCAGAGTGAGAAGTATGAAGCCCTTTTGTGTGGTAATGCCTGCTCTGCCCCCAGTCTTGTCTTGCTGATGTTGGTAGCCTGAGCACCAAACGCTTGCCCTGTGTCCCAAGATGAGGGTTGACCTTGCCTGCCAGCCCACATGGAACTGGGCACAGCAAACCTTGTCTTGTCCATATATTTGGCTTAATAAAATTAATTATGGGCTAATGGAGAGGAGAAAATGATCAGGCCCTGCTGGTAGTTATGTGCTGCAGCTGGTCCTGGCAGGTGATTCCAGTACAAGTAATGCATCTCTGCATTACTTCTCCCTGCTTTAGCATCACTGGCTAGAGTCTGTAGGAGCATCCTTCTCTTGCTTCCCACCTTTTGAGAAATAGTGTCCAGAGGCTGGCTCTCCTTGCTTGGTAGCCCTGCACCTGCTCCCCAAAAAAACTCCTGAGCCAGTAGCCAAAGTAAACCCTCACCTAATTTCAGGTCTCTCCAAGGAAGGTGGAACAGCTCCTGCGGCACGGAGGAGAAGGACAGTTGGAGTGATGAGGATGAGCTCTTTGCAAATGCAGGTATGAAAATTCCCCTGGCAGGGATTACCTGTGCTAATCCTGGCATGGGGGTCACTCACAGAGCTCTTGCTGCTGCCTGGGTGACTGAATTTTGAAACCAGAAATCCTGTGGAAAGGCTGGGATAAGGGAATTGGAGTGTCTCACCTGTCACAGGGTGCTCTGATGGCACAGCTCAGCAGTTAAGCCCAAGGCAGCCTCTCAAGGAGGTCTGTACCTCCCAAATTATGGGAAATGTAACTCTCTCCCTTGTTTTCCAGCATCACTTGAGAAAAGCAACGTCTCCAAGACCTCCAGCTCCAAGAAACAGGTATGTGGAACCTTAGGTGCTTTCAGGAGGCCCTGCAGTGGGGCAGTGTCCCTGCAGACTCCACGGTAAAACAGGCTGGAGCTGTGCCTGTCCTGCCTGCAGGGCACTGGGAAAGTGCCTCAGGTCCCTTTGTCTTGATGGCTCAGAGCAAGGTTTGCTGAATTCCCCTCATGCTGGAGAGGTTCAGAGTCTTGTTCAGGTGAGGGACACACATCTGGCAGCTGTTACCCAGGAGCAGGTCCCACTGTCCTGCCAGGAACTCTCCTGACCTGTAGGAAGGCAGCTGCTGCACATCTGCAGTGCTGGTGTTGTGTGCAGCTGCCAGGACCTGTCAGCCTTCCCTGCTGACGGGTGATGAGGGAAGGAATTGGCAGCAGGCTCTCTGCCATGCAGCTCCTCCCTTGCTCTTTGCAGAAATGGACGGCGCAGGAGAGCGAGTGGATCAAGGAAGGGGTGAGGAAGTACGGAGAGGGGAGGTGGAAAGCCATCTGCCTCAAGTACCCCTTCCAGAACCGCACAGCTGTGATGATCAAGGACCGCTGGCGGACCATGAAGAAACTGGGAATGCTCTGAAGTTGGGAGCCTTTCTTTTATTGTTTGGATCTCAGTTTGTTTTTTTGGAAGCTGGGCTAGAGTCCTGTCTGTGGCAGTGTGGGAAGTCCCTCTGACCCTAAAACCATGACTGAGAGGAACCCAGGTTTCTGTTTTTCAGCTGTGGATCAGTGTGCTGCAGGTGCCAGGGGCTGTGCAGTCTTTTCACAGCAATTTAGAACCACCTGGATTGAGACTTCCTTGTCCACCTGACCACTGCAGCTGCTGAAATGAATCCCAGCTCTGCTCAGGTGTGATCAGCAGGATGATCTCATAGGTGACTATTTTTTTTGTGCTTTAGTTGCTCTCTGAATCACTTGTTTCATGTTTCCCATCACTCCCTTGTGGAAGAGAGGCAGCACTGAGTCCTAAAGCTTCTGTGGGGAAGAGATCCAAGCAAGACTATCTACCTGGAGATTTTTTTCTTAAATGACCAATCTGTGAGGAGAAATTTCTCCCTTCCAGCTCTGAGACTTTAAGAAGCTAAAACTACTTTGTGTTTCAGCACTTGAAGTTGTTTGTTTCCATGGTAAAAATTCCAGTTCTGACTTTGGTCATGTTTTCTTTGCACTTTTCCTGGTACTTATCCTTGCTGTGTGCGAGCTCCAAGGCTGCCACATGTTCCTGCCTTCAAGTGCCAAAGCTGGAACAGTCTTTTGTAAAATAAAGTTCTTTTCTTGCTTAATATCAAGAATTGTGAAAGTATGAATTTCTACCTCGAGGGTGCAAATGCAGCAGAGGGGCACTGACTGCCCCAGGTATGTGGGGCTTTCCCTTCCCCCCTGGGAGTGTTGGGCCAGGAGCAGCCCTGCCCTGGAGTTGTGACATGCTGGTGTAAATGGGAAACGGGAATTTCTGGATTGGATTCCTTTGGGAAAAGTTCAGGCATAATACAGGGGCACTTTCTAAACTTAGTTTTCTAAGTTTCTCTTGGCTGCCTTCCAGCAAAGCCAGGGCTGAGAGAAGTCTTGTCTAGGAACAGCTGCTTCCCTCTGTGTCCTTCAGCTGCAGGTGCTGCACTGAGCGTCCCTTGTCCCCTGGCTGTGGCCATGCATTTTCCTGCCCTTCTGTAAATCCTTTCCCTGGAGAGCCCGGGGCAGCAGGAGCACCAGCTCAGAGATGTGGGCCACTACTGGCCAGTGACAGGCAATGCCAGCTGGTGGTGCCCATGGGCAGCAGCTGTGTCCCGTTCTTGCCTTCTCCCTGGCCGGCTCCTGCCCTGGCAGCGCAGGGCGAGCTCAGCTCCGCACCAGGCTCACCTTGGGCCGTGGCCGCTGTGCCGGCACAGCGCGGGCGCTGCGGAGCAGTTAATGATTACCCTGTGCCTCTCCCGCACTGCCCTGCCTGGGGAACCGGGGCTGGAGCGCAGGGAAGCAGGAGGATGCTGCTGCTGCTGCTCCTGGCACTGCTGGGCCCCGCTGGCTGCCCCAGGACGGAGCCCCTGAGCGGCTCCAGCGAGGAGCCGCTGTTCCGCGGCGCCGATCGCTACGACTTTGCCGTCGTCATCCCCGCCGGCACCGTGGAGTGTTTCTGGCAGTTCTCACACCAGGGCGGCAACTTCTTCTTCAGCTACGAGGTGAGTGCCGGGGACACTGGGGACACGTCCTGGGAAGTTGGTGACACAGCCAGGGAATGGCTGTGCTGGCTCCATCCTGTGCTGGTCCTGTGGCACACGGCATCTCAGGGACTGTGCCTTTCTTACAGCAGTATCATGGAACTGTTTGGGTTAGAGCTTAAACCTCATTAGCTTGGATCTTAAAGCTCATTTTCTTCCACCCCCTGCCATGGGCAGGGACACCTTACACTGTCCCAGGCTGCTCCAAGCCCTGTCCAACCTGGCCTTGGACACTCCCAGGGATCCAGGGGCAGCCAGTTTCTCTGGGCACCCTGTGCCAGGGTCTGCCCACCCTCACAGGGAAGAATATCTTCCTAATATAGCCAACTTAATCCCTATCCACCATCAGTCCCATGCATTTTTAAATAACTTGGTTTAAAGTGGTGCTGGGAGTTCTGGCATTGCTGGAAGCTCTGCCCTTCAGTGCCTGGCCAGAGGCTGTAGCACAGCTGAAGGCCCTGGCACAGCATGTCCCTGAGCTCTGTCCCCTTCCCACTGGGAAACTCCAGCCCTTTCATTCCCTGTTTACACTGGGCTGGCTGAAGGAGAGCCAGGGCATAGCTGTGCCTGGCAGTAGTAGCTTCCCCCAGCTCTGTGCCTGGCAGGGCAGCCCCACAGGAACATGTGCTCAGGGGTTGGCACAGCTCCACCCCCGAAACAAAAGCAACCCACAAATTCCCCTCGGGTGTTCCCTGCCTCCAGGTGCAGCGGGCGACAGGGATTGGCAACAGCAGGAACATCCTGGTCACAGCTAGTGATCCCAATGGCTTCCAGCTTGGACTGTCCCAGGACGTGCGAGGACAGATCAACTTCCTCACCAAGGACACAGGTCCCCCCAGCCCCTGCAGCAGCTGAGCCTGCCCCCTGTGGGGGGAGGATGAGGGCTGAGCACTCGGGATGTGCCTGCCTGGTGCCCTCCCACCCAGGCACCAACAACCCCCTTCCCTCTGCAGGTTTCTACCAGCTCTGCCTGGACAACCAGCAAAACCACTTTGGCTTCATGCAGGTCTATCTTAACTTTGGTGTGTACTATGATGACTTCAACATGGAACACAAGCAGCCAGCAGAGAGGAAGGAGCTGAATGACACCCTGGAGGCAATTGAGGTGAGGGTCAGGGAGGCCACAGAGTGCCCCAGCACAGCAGGGAGGGCAAATCCTGCCCAGGACACTCAACAGGGCATTTGCTCAGGCTGAGCTGCAGCTGAGTTCAGCACTGAGCCCCACGGGCAGCTGTGAGTGTGGCCCTGTCTCTCCTGCAGGTGAGCATCCAGAGGCTGCAGATCCACACCTTCCACATGTGGCGCTTCTATAACTTTGCCCGGATGCGGAAAGGGGCAGACTCCTTCCTGCTGGAGGCCAACTACAACTACATCAACTGGTGGTCAATGGCCCAGAGCTGTGTCATTGTCCTCTCCGGGGTGCTGCAGCTCCACTTCCTCAAGCGCCTCTTCCACGGGCAAACCTCAGGCAGCCAGAAGTGCTAGAACAGGGCAGGGACCCCCCTGCAGAGCCAGGTGACCTGGCTGCCACTGTCCCACCAGAGAGGGAGGAAAGGCTGAATTCTGCTTCCAGGAGGAGGTTGGAGAGTTCCTCCTGCTCCTGCCTCATCTCTAGCCCTGACATCAGCCTGAGAAAAGTCAAAGGCCATGCTGTCACCTGAGTTCTGTGTGCTGTGTAGGTTTGTTGCATCCCTACCCATTTTTAGTGTCTTAATGGGCCTTTTCTACCAGACTCCCAATAAAGGAATCCCTGGCAAAGTCCAGGGAGCAATTGCTGCCTGCTGCCATCCAGTCTCTGTGAGCCTAGAAGCTGCTGGCCCCTCCCTCCCTTTCAGAAGCTCGTCCTGACTGCCCCCAACCTCATCAGTCCCCCAAACAGACCCCAGTGTGTCACATTCCCCCCGGCCTCCACACCAGACAACAGGCACTGAAAAAAAGGAACGGGCTTTATGTGACAGGGCTGGGGCCAGGGCCCCTCCTCCCGCGCTGGCAGCAGCCCCCTGAGGGCTCTGGGGCTCTGTGCTGGCAGCTCCCACAGCTCCAGCCCCGCCCACGTGGGCTTCCCGCAACCACGGTGCAGGACAAAGTCCCTTCTACCCCAGAGCACTCACAGAGCATGAGGGTCCCTTGGGTGCCCGAGGGTCCCTCATGTCAGCGTGTCCTCATTCCGCACGTACTCCCCGACGTCAGCTTGGTGGAACACCACGATGGCCAAGGGGTCGACCTTGCGGCACTCCTGCGTGGACTTGGCAGCCACCCCGAAGCCCTGGGGGATGAAGAGGAAGTGAGGGAGGTCGCCCAGGTCCCTCGTAGCCCCCTGCAGCCCTGGCAGGGGCCGGGTGCTCACCAGCGGGACGTCAGCCATGGAATACACCACGACACCCTGGTACTGCGCCGTGTTCTCCGTGATGCGGCCCAGCCCCGACTTCAGCACGTGGTTACCATAGAGGAAGGACTGCTCGGAGCCCGGCTTCACCCACACCTTGTACTGCAAGAGAGGGGCAGAGCCGTGAGGGGCCGTGCAGCCGGGCCAGGGCTGGGGCCGGCCCAGGGCTGTGACCCACCTTGGCATAGGGCGCGAGGAAGTCCAGGGCCGTGACACTGAGCCGGAACTTCTGGGACTTGGTGAACTTCCCGAAGCAGCTGCCCGGGGCCACCAGGCTATCCCGGGGAACGCTGGCCGCCAGCTTCAGCAGCTTCTCACTGCGGGAGCAGGGCAGCGCTGGGCGGCGGCCGGGCTCGCACCCCGCGGGGCCGGCGCGGTCCCTGCCCCGCCCGGGCACTCACCTCAGGTAGTACACGCGGTCCCGGTGCAGGCGGAAGCAGTAGGTGCCATCGGGCCGGTCCACCAGCAGCTGGATGTTCTCGCCGATGCTGCAGGGACAGACCCCGTGAGCCCGGCCCGGCCCCTCCTGCCGCGGTACCTCCGGGGCCCTCCGTGCCGGCTCCCGCATGATTCCCGGTGTCCACCACCCCCTCGGTAACCCTTGATTTCCCCGTTGCCCGGGATCCAGCCGGCCCATCCCTTCCGGTGTCCATCCCTTCTCCACGCTCAATCCCCGGTGCCCATCCCTCCCGGTCCCCGTCCTGTCCCGGTGCCCATCCCTCCCGGTCCCC
>VZUI01047956.1:0-92965 GCA_013401135.1 Cettia cetti | reverse complement strand
GGGAAGGGAAGGGAAGGGAAGGGAAGGGAAGGGAAGGGAAGGGAAGGGAAGGGAAGGGAAGGGAAGGGAAGGGAAGGGGTGTTTCTAAGATGCAGGTGAATCTGGAGGGAGCAATCTACTTTTAATGTAGTAATCTATTGCAAAACACATCTAGTAAGCACTGTGCTGAAAATAAAACTAATAAACATGTAACAGTCTGTCCTTCCAAATTTATCATCTGATCACAGCTTCTGCCAAATATCTGACAAATCTTGTCAGGCTTCCTTCATATCTTGCCTACTAGCATGTCTCTGCAAAGGAAGCACTTGAAAACTCTACTTTGTCCTTTTTGTTGGAGACATATGACTTGTTAAGGTTGTTTATCCAATCAGGTTCCCTGCTGGAAGGAAACAAGGATCTCTCTAAAGTGGCATTCACCCAGAGAGATGTCCCTAAATCAGCGGATTGAATCTTTTATTGCAGGCCAACATCTGTTTCCATTGCATGCTCAGTGAATATGCACAGCAAGCTCACACTAGATAGTAAGAGAGAGTGAAGAAACAGATGGACACACAAAATTCTTGATGGACTAAAAGAATAAACTTCTCAGTATACTCAGAGACAACATGGACAATGCCAGTGGGAGGACAGTGACTCCCCCTCCCTTGGTTGAGACCACTGTAACTCACACTGTCTGCAGTCTTTCATGCCAGTTGCCCACCCATGCCCAAAACCCCGCTTCTCTCACTGATCTGATGGAGTCCAGACGATTTCTGTTGGCCATGATCTCTGCTTGGAAAGTCTGGTGCCTCTGCAGCTTGGTCTGCAGATTGCTTGGATCCTTCCAGCTATCATCCTGGGCAATGCTATTCTTCTCATTAATCCAGGCAGCCACCTGTGGGGTGAGAAGAACCGAAGTAAATGAAATCTTCAGTATTTTTTCAGCTCCAGCCTGCCAGACTCTCCTCTTAAATATATAAAACAAGGAATTGGTAAGTGGAGACTGAAATGAGTTGTCCTTCTGAGGTTCTGCTTCTCTAAGCTCCTCTTGCCCCTCATGAAGTCACCCCTATACATTTGTTGACTAGCACTGTTGCCTGGAAAGCAAGCTGTCTCCATCAGATAGCCCCCATGCAGTGAGAAAATGCATGGGCATATGTGTGCATGGGGGAGCATAGACAATGATCTCCCTATTTCTAACCCATTGACAGTATCTCACAAAAAAATGCCTAATTTTTTTATTCTTATTTTTTTAAGGGTGGTACATTTCCTTTTAATGCATTTATTTCTTCTGCATTTTGCTGTTGTCCAAAGTACAGTAGATCTTTTGTGTACTAGACTAGATGAGAAGGAAGAAGGAAAAAATATCCCTTCAGTCTTACCCTCATCTTTCCCAATATTATCTCATTCCAGGCTCCATTCCCTGATTTTTCTCACAGTATATCTGTCTGAGGATTCAGATCTGTGCAGCACAGCATGTTTTAAGAAACTAAAATATTATGAATCTCGTGTAATTGTACCTCAAAAGAATTCTTCAGGAACTTCTGCAGAAGCCTTGATTCCTCTAGCAAATGTCTGCGAGCAGCAGCATTCTCCAGTAGTCTCTGTTTTCTGAAATGAAGACAGATGTGTGAGGTAAAAGTCACAGAATGAATTAGATAGTTAAGGGTTTTCAAATTTCACCTCTAAAACACACGTGCTCTAATCCTCAATTCCCTAGGAGGGAAATGTCCATAACAGATGATCCCATGATCTGGGCTGTCAGAGAAGATGCCCAGGACACTATAGGAAAGATTGCTAGCTGATAGATATGCATAAACTACCCACAAATTCTGTATATGTGGTATCTGCCTCTAGAAATCACTGTTATTGCCTTTCAAGATTCAAGAGAACATAAACTCAACACATTTCTTATGTGGAAATCCTGCAGGAGTGATGGTGTTTGTCACAGATAAACCAAAGCTACACCATCCTTTTTCCCCCCCCAAATTTGGATCAAATTAGACAATATTAATAAATCAGTATGTTCCCTTGAATCATAAGGGACCTCCAGTCTCTTTTCATAACTTTTATGTAGCTCTTTTCATCTACCACAGCAGTGAATATAATTGCTTTTACTTCAACGCTTGTTTAGGATGAACAATATGCAAATTGCTAGTAGGAATAAAGTAATTCACATGAAAGGGCAAGATCTGATCAGAAAATTTTCAAATGCCCTAATGGATAATTTGAGTGGGGCTTAAAGATAATTCCCATTAAAGCAGAGAAAAGCAGCTGTCCAGCAAATGACCTCTCTTGATGGGATTTAATGATAATGAAGTATTTAATGGCATGGCAGGCCTTCCACTTGCAGCACTATCCCTAAGGCCAGGCCAAAATACAGAATTACAGAGAAACTGCCTTTTTCTGAATCCTGCTCCTCCTCCTCTAATTGCATTTTGGAAGCCTCCTAATGAAATATAGCGAATTTGGGAAGACCCCAGTGCAAAGCACAAGGTTGAGCCAATACAAACCAGCTTATAATTCTCTTAAATAATTTTAAAATAATGATCACATGAGAAGGGTCTCATTGCAGAAGAGATTGGTGGCTGACATGGGAAGGATTTGACTTCACCTCCTCAGAACAGCCTGGCATCTGTTGCTGATATTTTCTGAGTCATAATGCTTGTTCTGTATTAGCTGCTGAGCAAATGAAGCCATCTCGTCGATTTTCCCCATCTGAGCTTCCAGGGCTTTTTCAAACTGTGTGTGTTTCCGCTGCAGGCTCTCCACACTAGACACTGAGTCCTGGATAGAATTCAATAAAGGGAAGCTGCTCTCAGTCAGGTTTTTCCATCTAAAACACTGCTAATCCAGAAGGTAAATGGCATTTACCCCACATTTGCAAACTAGCTGCCAAAAAATTTATTGTTCTTTGGAATTGATTGGCATTGATCTGACACTTGGGACCTAAATACTGTTCCATGCAAGGTCTGAGGCCATTATTTCAGTGCTGGATGCTTAACTTTTTGTGCATATTGTTGTGCTGCACAGAACACATAACTTCTCAAGGATTAAAACATCAGCCCCTAATTTTAAATCAGTCTTAAGATAGATGCCATGTTGAAAGCAGATGTGGGATGCCAAACTAAAATCAGAGTTAAGTGAACAAATATGCCACAGAAAGAGGCTAAAATAAGAGTCTCAGTTTCTACTCATGGAATTTGGAAGAGCTCAGATCCAGGTTTGAATTTGAGGACTGGAGTCTGATATTACAGTTAATCTGGAGAGAAACATTTCTTGGAATGTTTGTGAATCCCAGGCTTAATGACTCAGAGTTGTCCTTTCAGCACCCCTCTGCACTTTAATTATAGAACCAGTGGTGTCAAAATGTTGTTATCGCAGTAAACTCTGCTTCTCCACTATTCTAAAGGAAGCAGTAAGCTCACATCAAATGGGTCAGAAAAACACTAAATTTCTGGGTGCTTACATGTGTCATTGGATGGGAAATAACTCACAGACTAATTTTCTGCACATTGCTGAGCTAAATATGATTGGATAAGTCCTTCTAAGTCTCATATACTGTAAAGAAGGGACTGTAAATACACTGAACTCTGAGATGTTTTTGTAGACCCTGCAGAGGCAACTAATTTAGTAGCACTACCTATACAAGGTGTAGGGTGAGCTAAGTGTCAGAATGTATATCCAGCATCCTGAACAGCTTTTACAACCCGTGCATCAGTCTGCAGTTTCAGTTATTGCAGTGTTACTGATACCTGCGGTAGGCAATTTAAAGATACCCTGGGTATGCCAGCAGTGACAACAGTGATGACTTGCACACTGCTGGCAAATGTACTTGGGTCAGATAAGACAAGCCAGGCTAAGTGGGGCATTGAGCAACCTGGGCTGGTGGGAGGTCTCCCCACCCACGGCAGGGGGGCTGGAAATGGAGGGTCTTTCAGGTCCCTTCCTACCCAACCATGCTAGAGTTCTGTGTTTCTATGCAGTCTCATTTTCCTGCTATAAGCAGTGCAGTTGGATTGTTTCATTACTCTTAGGCCTGAGATTTCCATCCTGTGTAGAGTACCAAGGAAAGAAATCTGATCCTAAACCATCAACAGGGCAGAGCAGTAACTTTAGGAGAAAGAGCAGAGGAAGATTCAGAGCACATACCCCTAAGTATATACAGTCCCCTCTCCTCCAGATTGCAGAGAAAATTGTAATTTCTCAGAGCACATACCCCTAAGTCCTCGTTAGCTAGGAAGGCCTCTTTGCTGCTGAGCCAGCTCTCAATCTGTTCCACATAGCCATAGAATTTCTGTATAGGGAAAAAATCCCAACAGTCACAAACGTTGATATGCTGAAATGCTGTAAAGCAGAAGCTAACATGACCTCAGCAGAGTACACTGAAAAAACAAACTTTAATGGTCATTTCAAAAATTAACCTAATACATGAAAAGGCTTTGAATCTGCCCATACCATAAGATTTAAGTTCTCATATATGTGATGATTTTAAATGGGATTAGTAGCCCAGGTCTTATTTAAAGTACTTGACAGTCTTCATTGTAGAATCTTTCTTTGAACAGAATTTTTAAAGTGAGATGACTGTTACAGGGAAGTATTTCTGGAAAACTGCAGCCAAAATAGTTCTTTTATTAGGGAAAAAAGCAAGGAAAAAATACATGATTCCATCCATGCTAAATTTTCTTCAGGTTTTTTTTTTTTTAAATACTTGTCTGGCTCCATGTTTTTTCGGAAGGTTATAGAATTTGGAAGAGTAGTGATGTTGTGTTTAAAAGTATGTGCCTTTTCCAGATGTATGAGAATTTGAGCAAATTTTACTAGGTTTTAGAGTCTTTGAGAAACATATTAGCACATATTCCACAGAAATTTCTATGATTTGTAGAGGTAAAATCTCTCAAAGTCCTCACCAGGCCTTCCAGAAACAGTGAAATACAGATTAAACACCGGGTATTATTAGCACATCTGTCATGCTGCCATCTCATAAATTTGCTGTTTATATCAAGAAAAACTGTCAGTGGCATGAGCATTCTCTCTTGAACATCATTTTACTCACCTGTAAATCTTGTGCCTGAAACAATTTTATATATTGCTCTTTCCATGCCTGGATCAGTTCAGACCAGGCTTGCTGTAGTCTGGAGAGGGACTGGTGAATCTCAGGGGTTGCGTAGTGACCAGAATTGGCAAGTTCTTTACCATAGTCACTGAGAGCGTTGAATCTTTCCACTCGGGCTTCAATCTCCTCCTAAAACACATCACTAAGGTTGATGCCAAGGATTTATGAAAAGTCAGTTATTCAGAATACAAGCCTTAAGGGGAAGAGTTTGGGCTGTAAGTTTCTGGCATTAATATTTGTATGGAAAATCATTCATCTTTGAGCTATGTTACTGGAAGGACACAGAATTGCCTAAGAGAGAATAAATGTAAATAATAAATGATTTTATTGGTCTAGGAACAACTGTTTTCCTACAAATGAAAACTGAGATTTAGTTAGAAACAGATTAGAAAATGCTGAGATACAAATGAACACAATTTCAAACATCCATAATATCATCCCCCAGTCTTCCTACATGAGAATGGTTCTTTAAGAAACAGTGCCTAGAATTTTTCCTCTCCCGACAAATAAGTTGTCATCAGATTTTTACGTTAAAGAAATGGTTTTACTTCATTTTGTGTTGTTAAAATGAAACATATTTAACTTTTGCACCTGGTCTGAGGAATGAATTATACACCTATACTGAATCCTGAAGGTGAAGGCGTAAAAAGCAATGATGACCCCTGCAAACTGAATGTGGAATTTCTAATGTGAGCAATTTCAAAATGAAAATAACTATGGACTGAAATAATACCATGTATTAACTCATGAACCGCCTTAAACACTACTATTAAATTTCTGAAATTAGAACTGCTGTTTTTAGAGATTTTTGGGGTGGTGTTGTTGTCCAGTCATAGATAACACAGCTATAAAATTGTAATTCAAATATTTTTAAAATTCACATTAGCATTTTGTGTTCAACTCTAGTCTCTCCTAAGGATTTTGGTTTGAGCCACTAACCAGAATGAAAAAAATCCCTCCTTGCCTTGTCTGTAATTTTAGTTTAGTCAACATAAATGTCAAGAACATAATGTCTGAATTCCTCCTTTTCCCTGTGACTGTCTCCTTAGACCCATTTGGACTCCCTGACTAACAGATATTAAAGACTTAGATCTTGCTACCATTTAAATTTGGAGCACACTACATCAGTGGTTTGTGATATTTCTAATATGACAAAGAATTATTAGCAAAAACATTGTTAAGTGATATGAGAAAGCATTGTTAAAATGGATGACTCTAAAGAAGGAGGGGATTTCAGGTACTCCACACTAAATTCAGGTTTTAGAAAATTAATCAGAATCTATAAACTGTTTGTGCTAACAATGGGACTCACAAAGCACTGGGTATTAGTAATTATTCTATGAACAAGATTTTTAGAAGTAAAATAATTGCAAAGAGAATGCAGCACAATAGCTGAAAGATAGCTATGATTCTTGGAAAAAGGTAAAATATGATTTTTTTTTCCTAATGTTAATTAAAATGTCACTCCTTTTATAAAAGAAACTAAAAGTATTATCCAAATTAGCCATCAAAACATTAGTAGGGTAATTATTTCTGGGATATGAAGTGTTTTAGAACCGAATGTGTGGCACCATTCAGTGGTAATTTACTTTGCTGGGTGAAACAAACTGCTGTTTTTATTTTCTTCTCAGGAAAATTAAGTTCACATGAAAAAATCTAGCTCGAAGCAAGGATTAACTGGCATTAACTTCTTTGGCAATATGAATAAGGAGATGAGCAGTGAGCATGATGTGAGACTGAATGTGATTTTCACCAGCAGGCTTGGACAGCGGTACAGCTTTGGGGCCTTTTTACAAAGACTCAAGCTGCCAACAACCCATGAGACAGTTTTGTCAGTATGTAGGTGATTTCTATCCCCAGCCTGGTACTGAAAGCATTTTTTAAATCATGTTATTGATAGATGCATGTTGTGCACACAGAAAGATTCCCAGCATGTGCAATTGGAACCATGGGAGATACTTGCCTTTCTCTCCTGATGCTCCTCAATCATACTTTCAGCTTCATTTGGGCTTTTAGGCAGCCCCCCTGCTTCCATTAAAGCTCTGGTGTTTTGGGCCCAGTCTAGTATTTCCTTCATCTCCAAGTTAAATTTCTGCAACTGGTACGAGGCTGCCAGCTTCTCCTTCCTGCCACACAAGGTGCAGTTCAGCATTATCTGACATGGAATTATCTAGTTGGCTCTCCCTCCCCATTTGCAGAGGAAAGTATCTTAACAGAAGCCAAATTAAATTAATCCAAGCTTTCCCTTACAGTTCCTAAGAGTCTTCATGTTAACCAAAAACACAGCAGACACTGTCTTGGAGACAACATGCTTACTAATTTTTCTACATCAGTTCATTAGCACAAGTAAGGTTAAAAAGCCTTCATATCTGTTGCTTACAGCAATGATTACAGATCAGGATCAAGCCTTTCTCATTTTGGAAAGATTTGAGAAAAAAAAAATCTTCAAGAACCATCCAAAATAAGTCTTTCACAAAGGTTTTATGATAGACATAATTTGATAGTCTGAAGGCGTTTTGGTAACATTATTTAGTGTGATAAACCACAAAAACATTGTATTAGTTTTCCTAAAGTCACATCAGTAGAACTTTTTGTGTATCAAGTTGCACTTTTTCCAATGCAGGTGTCTTAGGTGCCTGTGTAAACTTTGTAAAAAATCCTTAAAAACCTTTAAATGACCTCTGGCAAGTAGGGTCTAGAGCCCAGGGAGCAGCTTTGCTTCTGCTAAGACATATTCAAACAGCTCTAAGCCTTCACCTTTGTTTGGCCTGTCCCTGGAGTCGTAGCCAGTTGTTTTTCATCTCCTGTTGCTTCATAGTCAGTTTGTCATTTATGGATGGATTCCTTGTGGAAAGGCGGAAAGATTCCAGTTCCAGTGGCTGGGAAGAGATTTATAGCAGGGTAAATTTATGCCAAATACTTTTATTCATACCTGAGTTTGCCTTTCAGGAAAAATAGTTCCTTTAAAGACCCCAGCTCTCAAAGGCAGTGATTTAAATTACAATAACAAAATATAGAAAGGGAATGTAATGTGCAAAAAAAATACACATGCATTTGTGAGCAAACATCCATGTGAAGAAATATCTTTGTGCGTTGCTTTGCATGCACAAAGGTTAGTTTACAATTCAGGAAAGAGTTTTGCAGAATATGGACAAAGATAGGAAAATGAAGTGCTAATTTTAACTTCTATTAGAGGTCTGATGAACGGTAATGAATGCACGTCAACTCAGGTTTAAAGTTGAAAACTTTCTTGAAAAATTCCATCAAGTTGATTAAAATGAAGAATTTTAATTATGCAGAACAGAAAATATGCCAGGCTGGGTTTAATCTTTAAAAAAAGTAGTTTAAAAAAAAGTACTAAAGTAGTTTAAAAAAAAGTACTAAAAAGCCCAAACCCAAACCTTCCCCTTCTCCCCCATGCAGCCTTGCTTATGCTTTCTAGTAATCAGCCACGCTTCACATGAGAATTAGCTAACAAAGTCCCAATGCTGAAGATACCACACATATTGTCATTATTTGTATACTACTGTGAAGAATAAGTTTTTCATATTTCCTATATGAAAGGTCTTAACACTGGCCAACAGTGAAAAAATGTGAGAGGTTGTCATTGGACTCCTACTACTGTTGTTCAACAGGGCTTATTTCTTTTTAGTAAAAATATACAAATATAAAGGAGCTTAGACCCACATTTAATGCTCAATTTAATTTAGTCCTATATGATGCAAACTGATGATTTTACAAAAGCCAGAGTGGATCAGGCAGGCAGTTATAACCTAGAATTTCTGTGTTTGATGTTTGTGACAGGAAACTACATGCAGTATGGGATTTGCATTTAAGTTCTGAACAGAAATAGAGTTGTGATTTTGGTTCAACTGAGTACAAGAACTGGGGGAAAGATGGAATCCATGCTTTCCAAACTTTCCAAACAGGGAGTTCCCAAACGGTACAGGACAGTCTGATCTGGCTTGTAGGTGAGGCCCAGAGACTCAGACAATGTTAAAAAGGAAATTTTTTTCTTAGATTTTGTGCCTCAGGAAGAATATTATTCGATAAGATTAAGTACAATTAAGCAGCACGGTATTTGCATGAGAAGAAATTTATTCTGCACTTGCATTGCTGAAAATTCCTGCTAATCAATCTGAAGAGTAACAATGATTTTTGCACCATATTTTCGAGAAGAAAAAGAGACATTTTTTCAGTGTCCTTTGTACTTCCCTACTTCTTACCTCCATTTTGGACTTAATAACACTGATTTCTCTCTCCATTTCTTCATGTCTTCGAATCAGGTTTTCCACACTTTCCACATCTTTTCCATAATCCAGTGCTTGTATCAATACACTCTGGAGAGGGCAGTGGGATGTGCAAATGGTGAAGATGACATCAAACAAAAGGATCTGTATCTTAATTATTTCAAAGAGCTTCCTCCTTCACCTCTTTGCATTGCCATCTTAATGTTCTTTTTCTCATCTTAAATATCAATAGAACACATTGTCTGCTCTCCTTACAGAGATGAAACAAGAATCCACATCTCTTTGAACAGTCATAATCCTGTTTAATGTGCCTCTGGCCATTCACATCTAAAACGAAGACAGGCATGCCTCCCTGCATTTCTCAATCTTTTCTTCTTTTTTTTTAATATACCAAACCAGAAGAATATTTCCCAATGAATTGCGGCACAGAAATTCAGGTGTGTGTTATGAAAATATTTTAAAAAAATTAACCCTTGGGATCCTAAGAAATTAAATTCCATAAAATGAAGAAATACATTTAAAAGTTTTTGTAAAAATTTCAAGCCAAAAGTCTTGTAACCTTAAGTAGTACCATTTGCCTACTGACTTATAATTAAATAAATATAATTACTTATATTGATGAAACAATTAGTTTTTATTTAGCCTTTCTTTCTGTTAATATCAAAATTATAATTCAGGATTGGCATTTTTACCTCCATTTGCTGAATGAATAACACTGATAGAGCATTTTTCCATTTTAATTATTCAAAATTGGAAAACTTACCTTCTCAGTAATTCTTTCTGTGATGTCATCTATTTCTCTGATTAAGGCATGAATCTCCAGGGCCCCCTCTAACTTCTTCCTGTATGCATTCAGGTTACCATGAAAGCTGTTCCACCTTTAATTGGAAATAATATTTTAGAGATGTACTTCAGAGGTAAAGATTTCCAGAACTGAGTTTCATGATGCTCATATTTAAACAAAACCACAGGTTTTCTGAACTACTTCATGTATTGCTCCCCCAATTCTCCATAATAGGCGGCTCATCACAGCGATGAAGCCTGAGAAGACTATCTGGTTGTATTTATTCCATGTCTCCAGGATGGCGTGGGAGTTAAAAGTTAAAAAGTATTGATCCAGTTTCCTTAAACTCCCAGTAATCTCACAGCCAATGTCCTCATGCTTTTGTTTCTTAGATAGGGGGCTGTGGAGCAGCAAAAGCACAAGGCAATTCACCAGGTCAACTGTGTGAACAGATGGAAGTGTCTAAGCCACGTGGATCCTGTGTGCCGAGTGATGTGAAACAGAGTATTTGACTCCAAGGCTAGAAACATGACCTTGGCACTTATGGATTAAAAATCCTTCTAAGATACCCACTCTATGAGTTTGGAAAGACAACTCCAGTGTCTGATATTTGGTAGTGGTGATATTAAAGAAGAAAACAAATGTTTCAATTCTTTCATTTATCTCAGCTGAAGACACCTAATTTTCCCTTCTTGTTTTTGCTTTATACAGAACATTTGAAAGCGTGCTCACTTCTCATTGAGCTGCTTTCGGCGCTCATAGATTGTCCTTGTTTCCTCCTTGTTCTGTCTCTCCAGTTTCATGGCCAGGGCATTGATAGCTCTGATGTGAGCATCATCCACTGTTGACTCCTGTAACGTGAGAAGGGGAACAAATGTACTCATTCAAATTGCTTGTGACTGAGTTTTCCACCAAGATGTGAAAATCAACACAAGCAGCAACAAGAAAGTGCTTAACCTCACTAACATTTCAGACATATGGAGTTTGCTCTACTACAACTGCTGGTGTTCCCATGTGCCTGATGAGATGCAGGCATTCATTTGGTGAAGAAACACAGACACAGTTGCTTGTTCCATAGGTGGCTGCTGTGGAACAGCTGATGTGTGGCAGATTGCTCCTCTGTCAGACAGGTAGTGGCTCATGGGCTTCTGGGCCTACTGGCTGTTTTAGCTAGGTGAGCTTCTGTCCCCAGGTGCCTTCTGTACTGTAGACAACAGGCTCAAAATCCATACAGCCTTGGGAACCTCAGACAACTTATGCACTGTTTTCCTCTAAGGCTAAGCTTTCTAGGAGACTTGCTTCCCACACACATACCATAGAATGGATAATATTTGCACATCGTCCATATAATCTGGAGTACAGTGGGACAATTTTTCTTTTGGAGCACTACAGATGGCCAACACTGAACACTGCTCCAAGATTCAAAAATATTCTTTATTTTTCTGGGACAAATAAATCACAAGTTTAACAGGGAGACAATCACTGGTGTAAAGAAGCACAGCTGCAAGATGCCAGCACACTGTTAATATATTTATTCACTCCACTGTGTGTTTTGTTTTTGCTGCATCCGTACGAATATGTGTGCTTCCATATGTGCTTTCCTATTATACACAGCCATAAAGCAAATGAGAGAAGCTACCAGACAGTCAGATATTCTTCAGAAACCCTGCAGCCTCCTCTCCTGGGAAATAATAGCAGCACAGTGAATAGAAAGTCTGGCAGCCATCAATGCAGGATGATTACTCCCTATCCTGATCTCGGATTTTTCTATGGAAAAACCCAGACTGGATGGATGCACACACTGTGCCAGAAGCAGCCTCCTCTGTTTTTGTATCACCCTAGGAAGCACTGCATAACTGAGCATCAGCTATCAGGGCATAACTGCATAACTGTCCCAGCTTTTTATCTGCAGGATCCTGTTCGGAGTGTTACAGGAGCAGTGGATACAAGCTGATAGTGTCTAAGGCCAAGAGTTTTGAGACTGGCACGTAAGATCTACCTTAGTTTATGGAAAAACTTTCCTATTCAGAGCTTTATGCTGACTGCAACACTGGGTTGTTTCTGCCCTATTAATCATCCTTCTTTTGGCTGGTAGAAGATGTAGAAGAGCCCTTGTTCAATCCCTTAGCTCACAGTCAGCTGGTGAGTATAATGAATGTCTCTTTGATTTACTAATTCTCCAGTGCTGAAGCCAAATAATTTGGCTCTCTATCCAAATCCAGTGTGAATGCACTGTGACAAAATGCTGCTGGGCTCTGGAATAGGGAGCTCAGGGGTTTCTCCCTGGTGTCAGGCATATCTACACTGCTACTTTGCATAGAAGAGGATTGTCTCCTTCTGTTACTAGGCAACAAAATTGGAAGATGGGAGCTGCCACAACAAGAATGAACAATAAGATAACAGGCAAACAAAAGATAAAGAATATTAGGGGACTACATTAGAGTAAATATCACTCACAAATTCCTAACACATCTCTTTCCAGACTTTTCCCACAATTTCCAGACTAGCAAATTAGCACAGTAATCTTTCCTTTGTGACACACAGATCTCCTAGTCCTCATCCATAGCAGTTCACACAAATAGAGAGAACAAGACGTTGCTGCAAATGCATCTCCTCAATATATGGCCTCACAGCTCTCATGGTGGGAGCTGAACACATGACAAGGTTTGCCCCCATTCCCCAGGTTTGGTTCCTATGTTGGCACATCTCACTGGGGGCAGCTGGCATGACTCAGCATCATGAAAGAGGGACAGGGATCTCAGCACTGAATGGTGAAGAGTGCAGCTGTCTTATCACATGGCTGTTATCCAAAGCATAAACCATTGTTCTGTTTTACTAAATGTCTGGTTATTAATGTTATGTTTCATGAGTAACCACATGTGCTGTATAAACAGAGGCCCCCAGATTAACGTGCTTAATTTGGATGAATGAGTATGAGAATAAGATTGCTCCTCAGGAGGAGGAAAATGTAGAAATAAAGGATAGAAATAGAGAAAACAGTATTTTTTTTCCCAGGCTTGTTCATAGAAGGTCCAGATCAGTTCTCAGATTCAAACAAGCATGGCTGAAACAAACATTTTTAAATCACTTTTGGGTGGAAATCACTGTGACTTTGTAGACTGCATGAAGCAAACAAAATCTGCTCAAATTCAGGCTAATACAGTGAGTTTTCCAGTCATTTGAAGCAGTCTGAAATATTAGGTTGTATCATGAGTGGCTGACAGCTCTGCCTAGACATCTTCAAAGCAGAAGGCATAAAAAGAGAAAATTCTGTCTTTTTAAATGACTTTTGAGGTAGTGATGCTTCCTGTCACTTTGGTCTTATACCTCCTCAGAGCACTGGAACTGTATTTGCTAACTGGACTGAAAAGTTACCTGCTGCTTGCAGCCATGCAAGGCATAAGCATGGAAAACACCTCTTACCCCTGATGTTGCTCCACGGAACTCATTCAGCTTTTTCTTGAGCTGCAGGCAGTGTTCATAGTCATTTCCCACATCACCTACATTAATCATGACCTCCTGGGGAAATAAGCAGCAAACAGACAAATATTTAGGTGAAGAGTACAAGAATACAGCAACTCCCAACGCTTATCCTAAAGTAGTAAGTTCTGTGATGTGTCTATAAATCACCAACCTACAGCTTCTGAAATAGTCTCTTCTGATCTTCAAATAATTATGAGACTAGGTCCCAACTCCCTTTTTGATCTATTACTGGCTATGGAAGCAACCTCTGAATGCAAGTGATTCTTTCTTCACTCCTACAAAGAGAAACTTTCAGATTTGATGTATAATGTGAGTGAAGGCCAGCTACCAAGAGCTTCAAGTCTCTACCATTATAATCTGCTTTCATTCTTCTGTCCCAGTAGAGACACATGAGCTGGCCACAAATTTTGATTACAAACTCTTCACGTGCACAGTTTACATGAGAAGATGTGCTAATACTGCCCAATTGACTCTGGTGTAGACAGACTCCATAGAATTTTTTCAATCATTTCTTTCATATTGTTTGTAGAACATGTCTTGATTCTTCCAGACAAAAATCACCAGGCAAATATCCTGGAAGATGACATATTTATCAGAATGTCATTGCTAAATAGCAAGTCTTTAGTGTGCTGCTTGGGTTAAATACTAAAATCCACTTGCCTTTTCCCTGATCCAGGCTTCCACCTGGTCCACCTTCTGGAGAAATTCTAGGAAGTCCCGACTGTCCTCCAGCATCTTTCCACGAGCAGCAACAGCTCTCTTCAACTTCTCCCAGTGCTCCTGAAGCATGCGGACCTGGCGCCGGATCTCTCCTGATTTTGGGTGCCCTTTTGACACCAGGGCTTCTCCTTTCTTCACGTTCAGGAGAAGAAATGAGAAGTTAAAGTTGCCCCATTTTTAATGGGATTACCATGTTGTATTACCTTCCTAGGAGGACTTTTTCACCTTCCTAACCTGGATTGAACAATAGATTACTGATATAAATTCTTATCACCCAAATGATAAAGCCAACTGGAAAGCTTTTACATCCAGAGGGAATTTAGAATCACAGAACACTAGGATTTGAATATATCCCTGCCAAGAAAGATATTCATGGAATGGGAACACCAAGTATTACAGATGACTGTGCCCTTTAGCTATGTGATTCACCCAGTTCCAACAAGAACATTCACAAAGTGGCATGAAATCCTATTTGCCTTTTGTAGGAGTAATCGTGTCAGGCAAGGAAGAAGCCAGTGTGTATTTTCCTCTTTAGGCTATAAGGAAAGATGGAAGCTCCCTGAATGGAGCAAATAAAGTACCTCCCTGCTGTAAATTACCAACATTCCATTTCCATGGCAAACCAACTGGGTTCTTGTCACACCAGTAGGATAATTGATCCAGAAGTGATGACCAAGCTACTCTTCCTTTACATTTTCATCAATCTGTCCATCTTTGGATGAGCACTGATAATCTGTAAAAAGACTAACAAGAGTGAGAGGGTCACCTTATTAACAGCTGTGATGATTTCCTCATTTGCTAGAATCTCTGCCTCAAAGACCTGATGTTTCTGCAGCAGCTTCATCTTGTCCTGCAGATTGCTGGGGTCTTGTATGGAAGGATCCTCCAGCTTCTGCATGCGCTCACTGATCCAATCTTCTGCCTGCAATATTGAGAGGCACCTGAGTTAGCACCACAGCTTCCTGGGATCCTGGGGCCTCCTCCCAGGATATGTCACTATTCTGTGCAAGTGTCTGTACTAGGCTGGATAGATTGGGTGGGAGCTGACAGCTCCAGTGGATCTCCAGTTTCTGAACTTACTCTATTTTGTTCAAAGCAGGTAGGAATGAAACTAATTTTTATCTGACCACAGGAGTGATGAAAAATTCCTTGAAATCCTCAGATTTTATCACAAGGCATTAACAGATTATAGAGTCTTCTAAATTATGTAGGAAGAATCCTTGAGCCTTAACATGGTATACATTTAAAATGAGATTATGACCACAGAGTCTGGGGGTTTAGGGCTCTGAGTTTCATCTGGTATCTCTGCCACTGACCCACCTGCAAACCGGGTAAAGATTCTTGAGAATTCAGTGCCTCGCCTATAAAACAACACTAAAATTTCCTCATGTCAGTGATATTGTGAGACCTAAATGAAAAATGCAATGCAAATAAAAATTTGCTGATGGGGCCCAGGCACTAGTCAGCTTATTTTAAAGGAAATACAACTGTGTCTGCTTTTATACTTCATAAAATTCAAAATGGTCTGGTCAAGAATATCAGATTAAGAAAAGCAGGTGATTTGTGAGAGCTAACAAAGCAAAAGTTATGTGTTTCTCTTAAGAAATAATTTTAAGGGGATTTCAAAGTATGCAGATGAAATGAAGAATAGGATAGCAAGATTTCCACAATTTTTTTCAAGTTCTGCTGAACTTTAGCCCTTAGTGAAGGAAATATTTTCTATCCATCAAAACACTGGCAATTGAACACTTGACATAATGTTGTAACTGATCCTGTTGTCCTCAGAGCACTGAAGTAATGTAATGTTTTGACAACACAAGAGCTGCAAATTGAAGGGCAGCTTTATTAGTTTCAAAATATCTTGGCTGTCCTTGTGGAACTGTGCACTACGTGCACACAGGGCTTGTCAGCTGGAGGATTTTCTCTGTTAATTAATGATTTGAAATGTTGTTTCAGCTGCTGAGATTCTATAAACAATAACAAAAAATAGCTTTCACTAGCAGCATGTTCTCCAGAAAATGTTTCCCTGCAAAGCACAGTTAGAGACTCAAAGAGGCCACATCAAACTTGCCCAGGGCTACACCTTGTCATGTGCTGCTTTAATTTCCAACACCCTCCTCAATGGCCTTCTCCCATTCCCAGCCACACATTTGGGATTTAATGTCACTTAAGTGACTCCTCATTTGAATGGGAGACTCATTCCTACAACTGGAATGAGAAACAAACCAATCCCCAGGATAAAGCAACTTCAAGGTTGATTTCTCTTCTACTTTTCAATTGGAAGCAGTGGCTTTAATGATAGAAATAATGAACATCCGCACTCTTAGTGCCTTCGTTTATTTTAAGGCTTGTTTAAGATGGTTCTAGAGAGTGAGGGATCCTTCTCCTGGCCTCATGCCCACATTCAGATCTGTTTTTCCAAGATCTCTCTATGGAAAGATTTAACAGTTGCCTGGACAGTCATTTTCACTTCATTGAAGAGAACAGAAAAGCTAGTGTAATGCACAGCATAGGCACAAAATCAGACTTAATTCTATGGGAGACATAAAAAATGTGGGCACTACCAATTTAGAAACTTACTATTTCAAAATATCAGTTACTGTAACCTCATGAGTACAAATGGTAAATTACACTGATTTTTTTAATGACAGAAGTATGCAAAGCATATAAAGGGATGTGCCTGTTCCAGACATCTAGAGATAACAACTGATTGTATAACCAAATAACACAAGTTAATATTTGGGTGTATAAATTATTCTCTCCCTCGTTCCCTTGAGATAAAGATGTAAATGGTTTTTTATTCTTATGTACAGGGTGAAAGGGAAAGGAAGTATTACCAATATCATGAGCAAGTTTCAGAGTCAGCATTAAAACCCAGAGCCAGCTTTAGAAGCCAAAACTTTTAACTTTATAATATTCCCTCTGCTGTAACTTAAATACAAATATTCCTAAGTAGCAACTTGATCATTTGCCTTCCAGATTAACACTGAGCTACAGACTTTTTGGCAATAGGGTAATCTGCAAGTCTGTCTCACTCCTTCCCATGAGACAAAAGCACCATATTTCTACTGCAGAAGGGTGAGTTTTATTTTGTAAATTGTATGTGATCTCTTGAGCTAATTATTGTGGGTCATTCTACTAATATGTGTAGTTCTCTATGTAATTGCTTCTAGAGAGTAACTAGAAGAATTTTAATGATGATAGTAATCACTAATTTCTGCTAACACAAAAAATTCTGTTTGATCAATAGAAATTCCTTAACATGCTTGCAGGACAGAGAGTTTTCAGGGGAGTGCTATGACCTGAGCTATGGGTCTTGAGTAAGAATAAGAAATAACCTTACTGATTTCACTGCCAAACTCAGAAATTTAACATTCCTGTGGGGACCATTCTCATACATGAACTTGTACACACCCAGAATATAATTAAAATCAAATTAAACATTCCATTCTATCCAACAGAGAGAAAGAAACATATTACTGTAAGATATTTGGGGTTTAATTCCTTGGTGACATTCACATTCTACAACAGTAGGCAACAATTCTAGGTTGGTGAGGTACATGAGCATGTAACCTGAGAGCAAAAACTCCCCAAAGAACTCTTGGCTGAATTTATGTGGAGAAAGTGGAAGAGTATAGGGAAATCTTGTGCTCTTAAGTGTGTGATTCAAGAATGAAGGGGATCCCCAGTCCAAGCACTGATTTGAAATTACAGAGAGATCAAAAGAAATGCATAAGTATTCCTACCTAATGGGTTGATTGTATCTCTAGAAGGACATTGACAATTTCTCTACCAAGATGATTTTGGGAAATTGCTCTTTTGAAATTATAACCCCTGTGCAATGCACCATCTAGTCCACCCACTCCCCTCTGCTAGTCCAAAAGGTGGACAGGCCATTACCGGTGGATTTTCATTACTTTCCTGTCATGGGAAAGTGAAAGTATAACCAAATAATACAAGTTAATATTTGGGTGTATAAATAATTTGATAAATTTTATTAAAAGAAAAAGGAAGGAAAAAAAAGAAAAGGAAAAAGAAAAGGAAAAGGATAGCTCTGGTTTTGTAAACCATTAAGGACATTCCATGGAACACAGCAGCAGAAGGGGTGGATACCAGACCATCACAAGTGCTTGAAAATGTGCCCCTGGGTCTGTGTGCTCTTGTTTATGCCAGCACAGCTCTCAGTCACACATGTTGTGCTGCCCTTTGAAAGGCTGACCTAGTGTGTCTTTCCAACAGTAGTGACAGAGCAGTGCTACTCAGTTACAGGACTAGGGCCAGCAGAGGAGACAAGCAGAGAGCAGCATGCTCTGCAGAGGCCAGTCTACAGTAGCTCAAGAGCTATGCTGAGTCACAGCAGAGTTTTGAAGGCCTTCAATCAATACCCACTAATAAAGCTTGGTGCCCAGGCCATAATGTTTCCCACTTTGTGTTCATCCGATTTGAAATACATTTTCTTTCCCACCAAAGGAAAAATACGTATTATTTTGCAGTTCTCCTTTCAACTGTTTCATTTTAGCAGAGCTTTGGATGAATGAAGTGACTGTAATGGGCACAATTCCACAACAATAGTATAGCAACAGGAATGCCATTGAAGCATCCTTTTGCATGAGTGTGGCAGGAGCTGCCACACCAGAGTAGATCATCCATCCACCTAATAATGTCTGGCAAGAGTGAGCATTTCATCCAATAGAGGTAGGTGGTTCCTCTGCTTTACATCCCCATCCCACTCTAAAACACTCTTACCTCTTCCAAGTTTTGGTAGAAAAGTGCCAGAAGAAGGGCAGTCTGCAGCTTCTCTCTCCTGCTCTGGGATAGATCCTTGATCTGACGCTTCCTCTCATGAATGACATCCAGTTTGCGCTGAATCTTTTGCCCTTCCAGTCCATCAGTCTTTTCCAACCTGCTTGCCTGTTCTTGAAGAGATATCATCTGAGAAGGCAACCAACCTGAAATTACTTTTATGCTTCCAAGTGGTGTGAAAGAAACAAAATCAAGCTCCTTTCAGAGCTAATTTATTTTTTATTATTATTATTTTTTTTTATTTTGTAATGAACCAGGAACAGTAGGGACAAGTTAACCAGCATTCCCCCTCACCCTATACTACATTACATCTATCTAGGGTAGAATGTTTGTTGGGGTTTTTTTTACCTTCTCATCCTGTGATGCCAGAAGCTTCTCAAAAGCCTCATGTTTCCTTATCAGTTGCTCTACTTCATCTACAGACCTTCCGAGGTCACTGCTTTTCAAATAAACCTATAAAAAAAGGTTCATTTTTCTCAGTGAATTCATTATTCCATAATCTTGATTCATAAAAGGAAGAAGAGATATTAACTCTGCTGCAGAGAACACACTCAAGAGGGACAAAAAGGAACAGGAGCCAAAAGAAGCTAGAAATTAATTATTAAAAGTCCATGGTCTTGAGCAAGAAAGAGAAGCATTAACAGGTCTGGCTAAGGAAAGGGGCTTGTCAGTCCTTATCACAATCATTAAGTCACAAGGCAGTGAATTACAGAGGTTTAAGCCATCCTTGTAATCCCAAGCAAGATCACTGTCATGTCTCACAGGTGCTCATATGATTCCTTCTCAGAAGAGTTCCCATAACAGAGACTTTGCAGCCTGCCTGAGCAACTTAGAGAAGTGCATTATTACTTCAGCAGGATTTTCCAAACATCTAGCCTGAAAATGCATGGCTATTGCTACACCTAGTTACCTACTGCTCTCTTCTTCACACTCAGGAGATCATTCCTTTTATGTTTGCTTCAGCCTTGTGCATGATTGTAGACCTTTTGTGTACTGGGATTTCTGTCCTCTCTAGGTTAAAACTACAGTGATCTGATCAATCATTCCACAACAGCTGTGTCCTTCTGATAATGATTATTCTTATTGCTCTCCTCTGGGTTTTCTCCATTTCCACTTACTTTGACACTTGATGTAACAAGAGGCAATAAGCAATAAGGCTGCCAGAGTGAGGGCTGTGAAGTCAGCAGAATGCCTTTCAAGCTGCAATCTTCAGCATGTGCCTGTATACAGTGCTTGTCTTTTATACAACACCATGAACTCAAGTTCACCTCAAGTTCACTATAAGCTTCCTGAAACTTTTCAGAAGAACTGATGTCAGACCAGCTTGTCCCCATCTCGTACTTATGCAGCTGACTGCCCCTAAAAAATGTCATAGCTTGCACCTGTACCAAGTGCATTACATCTGTCATTTTGTCAGGCCATCATTCCAACTTACCTGCACTGATTTTATTTACTGCCTGTTCTGCCAATCTCTGATGCAGAAAGAGTGCAGTCCAAAATAACAAATGTGGTTTTAAGGAATCTGACCTCTGCACCTTTTAACCCTGTGCAAGTGTGCACATTTTCCAACTAATTCACACATGTCTCAAAGGCATTGCAGTGGTCCCTTACACTGTTCTGGTGTTAAAAAAAAAGATTGCCCAATTATTACTGTCCCATATATTCTGATATTCATATTCTGATATATATGAATAGAGAATATAGTTATCTATTATCAAGAAAAAAACTATGCTTTTCTGTAGGTTGACAGGACTTTATTCTTTCTCGTTGGATGTAATTGCTCTCAGGCAATTTTTGTTGTTCAGTGATGAGACAACAGTAGGATAAAATTCCCAATTACAGGCTCTGATGGGACATGAGGAAAGACTACCCATGGATAAGGTTCACACTGAAGTGACTATGGCTGGACAGAGTTTGGGATCTCAGACTGCTGTAGTGGATTGCATTTATCAGAAGTGTGTAGTGTGTAATCAATTTTGTGACTTCATGGCATCACAAGTCTTTGGACAAGGATGAGAAATTCCAATGAGCAACTTTGCCTGCATAAAGTGTAATTAACAGATATGGTAGAAGAATTTGAAATCAATAGTGTGAAAGAATTAAGAGGCAGGAAAGAAACAGAACAGAATCAGTGAAACAACACAACTGCTAAACATTTTGGAAAAAGGCAAGTAAAGGACATGAGTAAATCTGTGCCTTTAAGCCATAGATGTGCACAGAAGAAAAAATCTAGAGAGATCAATCTTGCTTTGCAAAACATCACAGTCCTGTAGCAGTCTTACAGGGTGTTTTTTTATAAGAGAGAAAAGAGGTTCTTTGACTGCTACTTTAGAAAACCAGCCATGATGTTCATTCTCTAGAAGACTGCTTAACCCCACAGGGCATCTTCTGCAGGAGAGTTTCCCCAAGTTTGAACACAGGTGCAGGGTAATCCACACCTACTTGCCAGGGTCTGATTGCACTAACAGGCCCTGGATGGACCCTTGCTCCCATCTGGGAATCTCTCTGAGGCTCAGCCCTGGGCATGAGTCCCTCCTGAGCTGCATTGAGGTGCACTGATCCAGCCCTGATCGCCTTGGACTGACCCCATATTTCAGACACTACCTTGCTTTGATGCTTGACCTCCAGCTGCTTGATGGACTTTTTTTACTGCTGCCACCACTCAACCCTCCTTGGCAGCTGTGAGTAGGAGGACTGACAACCAGACTTGGCCTGATGTTCTGGCCCATTTTTTGGGCTGTGAATATTTTGCACATACAGAAAAATGCACAGATAAATATCCTGACCAGGTAAGACTTTCAAACTGCTCTGGGCTAATCCATTCTCATCACAGTAATCACAATCAAGAAGAGAGAAAGGCCACTGAACAACAGGCCTAATTTTATATTGTCAGGCCCATAATTCACCAGAATGTCTAAAGAAATACATTAATGCCTCTGCTATGCCTCTGTGTTACACACAATTCTCACCAGAAGGTGGATACTCTGTCATTCAAACTTTAATCTTTTGATCTATCCTACTCATCAAGTGCATGAAAGGATGAGAGAGATTTTTTTAGAGTGTCATTGAATTTAGTTTGCTCTTTTGAAGAAAAATGTGTAGGCTCCAGGTCTATCTACTGCAATGCTTTATTAAACCACTTTTAATTACTATCTGTATTTACACCACTGCTGCAAACACAGACATAGAGCCACATGCTGCATCTATATTTTGGTGTTTAAAACACTGTTTTAAAAATTCTGTAGCTTCCTAATATATTTTGTGGGATATCTACCATTTCTGGTCAAAAAAGATTTACCTCCAAGACTTCTATTTAGTAACTGTTAGCAGTGAAACTGATACCTGAAGAAAGGGTCATCTATTAGTTTTCCTGCTTGTATATCTCTGATGGAAGAAAAAGACATCTACTGGTAAAGATGGTTATTTTCCTTAGAGAAAGAGAACAGAGACATCTGACAGCAGGGGCGTGGGGTGGTGACTCATAAGCAGCTGCCACTGGAGAGCTCAGTGCCTAGCTCCCACTGAAACCCACTGAGCACAAATGACACTGGGCATTGAAAGCTCAATTCTCTTGGATGTTACAGCAGTGGGAAAAAGTCCTCCTGACTACTGAAAGCTTTGGACTAAGTCCTTCAAGCAGAAGTCTGTGCAAGTGCTCTTGGCAACCAAGGTTTTGATACTGAGTAGGAAAACTGGTGCTCAGAAAGAAAATTTCTGTAAAAGGGAAGTGGCTGCATACATTGCAGGGGAGGCAATGGCAATGTGCTCAGAGGAGAGCAGCCCCTGCAGCACCAACAGTGCTGCTGCCTGGAGAGCTGCTGAGGTAAGCATTTTCTGTTTGTGTTTTACACAGAAATCTTATGACAGCCATTGTTCTAATCAGAACCACAACTTTTTTTCATTTAAGCATTTGTTATACCAGTCTGAAAGCAGAATAAAAATTTGCTCCCATTGCCACAATGCTGGCCTGTCACCAATTACTTTTTGGCACGTTTAGACAGGTGTCCTAACTCTGCTCTGAATGAGACACATTGATTTCAGACACAAGACACTGCACAGCTCTCCTTCAGGTAACCTACCAGGGTCTCCCAGTCTCCCACAGAGTACACCAGGTATAAACTTTCTTTCAAGTTTGGAAGTTTAATGTTCAGCCACAAAAAAAAAAAAAAAAAAAAAAAAAAAAAAAAAAAAAAAAAAAAAAAAAAAAAAGACTTGGCCACTCACTATATAATAGATTCTTTTTCAAGCAAAAACTTCCAAGGATGCTTAAAACTACAAAATTATTTTTGAGATTTCTGAGATTTTTCAGGAATAAATTTTCAAGCTATTAACAATGTAAAGCACAGAAGTAGATTTTTTAACTCTACTGAGCTGGAGTTTTTCCTTATTTCTGAGTTAATTGCATAGTTGCTGCCAGAAATACCTTTTTCATATGAGTTAATGCAGAATAAAAAGCAAAGTCCAATTAAAATAAACCAATACTATTTACACAATTCTGTGACAGCATCTGCCAGCTCTAGCTTTTGGAGAAATAATGAATGCAACATTTCAGTCATTATCATAACTAAGTTCTCTCAATGCCACAACTTCAGATTTACATGCACTGGAAAATGACACAGCCCCAAGAGAAATTTGGATTCCAAGAAGATCAGTTTTTATTTCTCTAGAATAAAATATATTTTAGGTATTTGTGCAAATCCACCTCCTTCATCTGCTTTTGCTCTTCACAGTAGAACAAGCTCCAGAGATTTTGCCCCTCACTGCCTGCTATGGGCTTGCTGCTGAGATTGCAGGAATGCCACAGAAAATCTTTCCGTTCTGACCATGTACTAAAAGTCTGAATTATAATTTTTTAAAAACCTTGACTTAAAGCATGTAACCAAGTCCAAACTGTCTGCCAAGACAGAGAAGAAAAAGGTTTGCTTTGACTTAATTCTGATAAAAGTAAATACTAGAAATAATAACAAAAATAATATGCAACTTGCTTTAGCAAAGTAAGTAAATGTTCTTGATATTATGACTAATATAAGGTTCACAAAAACATTTTACTATGCTTCATTTCAGTAAAAGCTATAAGAAGGTATCATACTATAACCACAAGAGGAATAAAACACACTACAGTTGTTTATAAAAAGAAAACATACGTTTTTTTCTATCATACAGACATCTCTGTGTTATTGGCATCTGTCCTCACCATCTATATGCAAAATTCTGATGTTGAACATATTTAAAATTTTCTTCCCTCCCCGCACTGCATGCTATCTCCTTGGCATATTCTGATATTGGAAATATATATGGGAAAAATACAGAGATAAAACTGATGTTTTTCTGATAACTGCCATGGTTGTTTCCTCACACCTACTTCCTCCTTCTTCAAAGTTGGCAGTATTGATCCTTATCCTGTATTAGGTGTTAGACCAGAATCTTACACCCATCCAACATCATTTAAATATTTACTTATGAAACATTTGTCTGAAAGCAGACTAAATTCCTCTAAAACTTCCCATAGTTTCACTGCTAGAAACTTTGCTGGGATATCCAAATTTGATGTGCTGTGGACATTAAATCCCCTTTGTCTCCCTCAGGAAAGGGCGGTACCTCTCCTTTTCTAAGAGGGGAAAAAAGTGATTTCTTCCTACGTACTTAAATACTTTGGCTTTTGAAAGCAAGCCTTACTTTTAAAGTTACAAACCCAAGAATTAACCATTTAGAAATATAGCATAGTTTGACAAGTAAGGAAATGAAAACAGTGAAATAGAAAAGAACTAAGAAAAACTACACTGAAGATTTTTTTCCAGATGCCAGACTGACTACAGAATCACAGAATTGACTAGGTTGGAAAAGACCTTTGGGATCACCAAGTCCAGCCTAGCAGAGAAGAAAACCGGCTCTTGGCTCTGAAGTCTCGAACCTTCGAAATGCTGAGCACTATGGCCCAATCATGCAAAGTCTGTAAGCAGTTGCATGCTGTGTTAACAACAGCACTCTAATGGTTAAAATGAAACTCTTGTTAAGTGCTCGATGAGAGCACTTGGCATGGATCAAGCTTTAGCTGCAGCTTTGGTGACAGCAGAACACAAGTAGCTTTCTCAGTGTCTTGCAAGTCATCTCTAGGGAGTTGGAACATGGCAGGATGCACACAAAAAGATGGTTTGGTTAAAAACAGTTTAGGTCTTCTGTTTGCAAATGTTCCTAGAATGGAATGCAAATCTTCACCACTCTCCTCCCAGATCCAAAGGATGCAATGTTGACGGCGATAGATGGACACCCTGGACGTTCTGTGTCTCTGTGAGTTGCAGCTGTGCTGTGAGTTGGTATGTTTGTCACAAAATTGTCAGAGCATACACTTTTTACAGTGCATGTTTCCTGGGAAGGCGTCAAACCAGATCTTGTCCAATGGCTAGAAAGCAATCCTGAGCAGCAAACAGGGTTCACTGATAGAGAGAGGCCAGCCCCAATCTCCATAGGGTGAAAGGGTGCACCAGCTCTATCTGAATCAAGTGTTTTGATAAAGATTTTTGGACTTGGGCTTCTTCTAAATTCTCTTACCACCTGGATAGGCACAGCAGTCCAAGGAGTGGCAAGTATCAAGGTGATTTTGGAAACCTTGTGATGAGCAGGTGTTAGAGTATCACATGGAGTCTTCCTAAACTCTGGCCTAGATGAGGGGTAATTCTGAAAGACAATCAGCTCTGGACTTAAATCCTTGCTCATTATTTCATTCCCACTTGCTGGATTTTCTCTTTCAGTTAGCACAGCTGGAGACAGCCATATATCTCTGGATAAAGGCTGCTGGGGAAGGCCAGGATACTTGGAGGAAGTCACATGAAATCTTGTGATTTGAAGGGCTGATGACCCACTCGAAGGGAAACCTTGTTTTGGCTTCTGGGATCTTCTTGGAGGACCAGAGGGAGTTTCAGGCTCCTTCTCTAATTGTGGCATGAGAAGACTTGAATGAGCACGACTGCTTCCATGGGAACCTGCTTGAAAAGGCTTTATCATCAAGCTGCACGTTGAAATGTAAAGCTTCATTGAAGTGTGGAGGTCTGACACTTGGACATTGCACCGACTACAGCCCTGTTGGTGTGGCAGTGAATCACAAGGTTCCAGGGATGCATGCAGATTTTTGCTGTGGAGCAGAGAAGCAGGTGGAATAGCAGACAGATCAACATTTAGGTGTGATGTCCAGCTTGACGGAGCTTTGCAGGAAAGAACATCTGTGGGCAAAGATAGAGCAAGCTTCAAGGGATCACTTTTTCCAGGGGAAATACGAAGAACACTTTTTTCTATTTTCGAATATTGCTTGTAAGATGCAGATGTTGACTGAGCACCAGACCTCTCATATCCATGGCTCCAAGGATCCTTGTAAGCACCAGAACATGTGGATGTCCCATCAGAAGGACTGACACAGTGACTAGTGCTCCCAAAATCTTTCCTCTGGTCTGTGTGTGCCAGGATGACATCTAGCCTTGAACAGTAAGACACACTGCTGGGTGGTGAGATGGCATTTCCTGGAGCAAGCTCGGCAGCTGACTGACCAGTGGGAGGATGCCAAGCTGGCACTGGCATCCTTTGAAAAGACCTGTCCTGCACAGAAGATTTAAAAGGAGGAGGTGGGATCATCCTGCAGGAAGAGAGCAGCACTTCCACAGTGGAGACATAGGTTGCAGATGAAGGTGTGCAGCGATGGTCCCTGTATGACATTCTGAAGCTTAGTCCTAAATGATGCAAAAATCAAAGACACAGAAGCTTGCCTTTCCCCCTGTGCTTAAAACCAAGTCCTAATCCTTTTTCCTTTGGCACTGGAAATTTCCATTCTTCCTCTGAAGCAAAGGAATGAGAGATGAATAAACATTCTCCAGGAAGAGAAATATGAACAAAAAAATTATTCAAAATAAAAAATCCCAGCTCTTCTAAAACTGCTACCACCTCTTGTCATGTCTGCAAAGCGATATGAGGGTGGGATGGGCTGAAAGATAAATTACAGAGCATACGGCTCTGCTCCCTGAGTGTTCTGACAGTGAGACTGCAGACAGAGTAGGAGGGAGCCAAAAGTGCCTGCCAGAGACAGCCTGCAAACTTGCTGTTATTTCATCTGTGGAAAAAAGAAAAGCAGCTAACCTGAGCAATGGATATGCTGCTGTGAAAAGATCAGAACAGAGCAGAGCAGAGAGTATTGGACACAGTTTCTGCTCAAAGCAAAAATGATTTTTTTCCTTCTTTTGCTTTTTCAGCTGTTAATTGTCTGCATGACGAGATCTCAGTTTGCAGCTCTTACAAGAGATTCCTACAGAAGTTCCATTTGATGGCACAACTGAATTAATAAAAAAATTTAAAAGATAGATATTTGCCTAATTTTCTTCACATGTGCTCTATTTTCTTAAGCATAGAACAATGGTAGATGATATTCTGAAAAAATCCTTTCAAGGCTTGAGTAATTTGGATGCAATAGAAGATGCTGGCTTAAAGTCAAACCTGTCACAGTGACACAGACAGCAAATGAAAGAGAAATTCTCAGTAGTAGTTCTTGGTTTAAAATACTTCTCTGATACCTTCCTCCTTCCCCTGTTTCTTGCTTCTGGTCCATGGCATATGAAGTACTGATAAAATAGGATTGAAAAATTATGACATGATTCTTGACACAGACATCTTGCAGACATAAGAAGTGAAATGTGCATAGCTGAGCCTTGACTCAAACAGAAAAGTCAGAAAAAATGCAAAGGGTGGTGAGATTGATTGTTTGTTTGCCTGATAGGAATCCTTTTTGAATGTGTGTTTCCTTTTGTCCTTTCTGAAAGCAGCAAATGATGAAATTCCCATTGGGAAAATGGTTTGAGAGTTTTCAACTGACGCCCTGGCTGAGTGCTTTTTAAAAACATTTGAAAAAAGTGCTTTCCTATCATCCTGCTCGTCTGTATCACTATGCAGCCACATTTTAACTCTATATAGTAGTAACAGAGTTCAATCCAAAAGAAAGAGATTTCTCTTCCAAGAGTTCCTCAACTGCAGAAAAGTGAAATTCAAGTAGTGACTAAGGAACATCACTCCACTGTCAAATTTCTTATTTTGATCTGCATGGCAGATGGCGGTAGCTGCAAAAGACAGCTTGACTGAAAAGTGTGGTCTGTGTGAAGAGCTGTTGGAAGGGACAGCTGAGTATTCACACTTTACTGTTCCACCTTCTGGATGCTTAGTGTCACTGAGGAAAACTGAGCACCAGACTCCTTGGAAGTTCATAGAGAGGATACAATGGGAAAGAGATTATGATAACAGAACTGTGCTTCATGGTCCTCAAGGTCACAATCTTCATTCTCAGACTCTGCTTTGGCTGAAGAAACATGGTGTTTCTGATCCCACAAGGAGAATTTACCTATCCTCTAATGTATACCCACATCTTTTATGGCAGTCTACATCACAGCCTACGGCAATGGCAAATTCATCTGAACAAAGAAGTAATATGAAGTGCCATTTGCATGTAGAGAAAGTGCTGGGGCTATACCAGAAATGTCAGGTGCATTGCCCTTTTATGTATGAGTAATACAGAGTTTTGTAACCAGGACTCGCAACTGAGGGGCAAAAAAAATCACCTACCCACAGTAGCTTCCTACACATTCACCCCTGCATTACACAGAGCAAAGCAGATGCTGTAGTGATAGTGCCTCTCTGTGTTGGCTGATATCGATTTGATGAAAAGAGGAAAAACTACAGTGGCCAAACTTTCATAGAATTTACACTTTCCATGATAAGCTCCTATGCAGGAGCTTAACAATGATGTACCACTGCTTGGTAGGGAATTGAGATCTAATGCAAATCATGTAATTTGCTATATAAGCAACAGATAGTGGGCAGAACTATGTAATATTTTACTCCAGAAAACTGAACCTAGCTGGAACTCTCTGCTTCATGTCACAAACTCCAGAATGCAGGTCACACTTAACAAAAGAACTATTATAAGGATTATGCAGATATGTATTTCCTTCAAGGAAAGAGTAGCAGAAAGCTCCAGACCCATGTGCAACAAAGGGTTAAGTACCACTGCATGGCACTGCTCAGCATCAGTTTCCAAGAGGATTTAGTGCCAGTGGCAAAGCTTTGGTGGAAAACAGTGCAAAATGAGAGCCATTTTATTTTGCTGTCAGTGGACTTGGACAATTAAGAATTATTTTTCCTTAATGAAAAATGACCCAGAGGTACAACCTCCTCCAGCATGGTGTCAATCCTTCAGTTTGGCAACCTGCCATTGATGTGGCCTGCATGCCAAGTCCCAGCACAACTGCAGCAATCTATCAATTCATAAATTTGCAGAGTGACTGCACTCTGTCTTGTAATAGCAAATGCCAGGCCTCGAACTGGAACCTTCTAAAATAGTTACATGAATCAAAGAAAGTACAAGAAAGACAAAATATAATTCAACAACAGTGAAAAAAATCTATTTCAAGAGCTGCAAACTGCTGATAACAAGAACATCCTTCTGTCTCCTTACATTGATTATATCTGCCCTCTTTTTTTCATGAGAGGGCCTTTTTCACTAGCTCATTTTTTCTCAACTGCATCCAACAGAAGTTAGTACTCCTTACAAATTCTTTCATTGTTGTTCTACACACTCACATCAGTACCCTTGCAGAGCTGAGAAGTCAATACACTTTCCTGCATTAACTCACACTGCTGACATCCATTTTCCACTAGTTGCATTTTCCCAGCATAACTCAGCCTGAGGTGAGAATTCCAGCAACACTTGCAAAGTAAACTCCCTTCAAACCCTCTTTACAATTTCCTTTCCCTCTGAATCCTACAAAATTTGCCAGTGGTTAAGCAGCTGGCATGCTGAGAGCTGTTTGTAAAGTGCACTAATACTGGACTCTTGTCTCCCTCTTCTGTTGTGATGCTCATATGTTCCCTCTTATTGTATTTGCTGTGAATTATCTTTCAGGTAAGGATCATCTATTTCTATCTGTTCCACACCCAAGCCCCATGAGAAAGGAGAGCTTGCACAGTCTCCAAGTGATGCTACAATGCAAATAATGCCAATAAAAGAGACTGTCTTGTCTGTACACAGGCACAAGGATTTCAAGCTGTAGTTGAACAGTAGTGGCCTTTTTAGTTTGAAAGAGTTTACATGCTTGAAGAGTTTTAACTGCTTATTTCAAGTATATATATATAATTTGCTCACCTCCTGCGAATTCAGGAGCATGTCAAGGTGATCCCAATCCTTGTAGAACATTTGTTCTTGGTGTATTTTTTCCAGCCATTCCTTCTTCTGTTCCCATGCATTGTATACGTTTTTCTTCTCTTCCAACAAAGCCTGTAGCTTCTGCTGAATCTGAACAAAATTTCCAAATAAAAACTTGTGTTGGTCTTTATATCCCATGATCCAGGTAAATTCAGAGAAGAAAGGATTAAGAGGAGTGGTGGATAATCCCTCCAAATTGCAGCAAAATTATTAAACAGAAAAAAAAAGGAGAACAAGTTCTAGCACTACTGTTTGGGCAGAGAGCTATCAGAGGTGCCTCATTTTTGTAATGGAGAAGCATATACAGTTCAAACCAAGAGCAAAGAAAGGTAACTGTTTCTCAAGTGTGACTTCTAGAATCAGATTCTAATTCTTCATTACCTTTAAGCATTAAGAGTGCTATTACAGCACTTCAAATTTTTATGTGACAGATACTAAAATATAAATTATCAACACAGCATATTCCTCTAGTAAGTGAATTCATGCCACAAGGTTAGACTTCATATAACTTCAGGTTTCAAATACTGTATATTTACAGGCCTTCTATGAATGATTTTTCCTTCCTTTTTCTACAGGCAAAGGACTTTACAGTCAGCAAGATTTCTAGTTACAAGATTTCTATAGTCATACAGTGCAATATTCAGCAAATTTTCAGGAAATAGCTTGATGAGATGGGAGAGTAACTTGCTAAAACTCTGCATTTTTCTGAAGGTATTCAAGAGACATGTTAATGAAGTACCAGGGCAGAAATTAACTGGTAGGTACTGGAAAAGAAATAAATGCTGTGAGAATATTAGAAGATATTTGTCTTGAGTAAATTGACATTTTGATTTAAATCTTTCATTTCCAGGGAGTATATTTTACTAGTGTAATTCTTTCCTACAGAAAATGTTTCAATCAATCTTTAAACTCTCTCATATGTTTGGGTGTTCTCATTCTTTGGTTGACAGGATTTTGTCCAGACTGTTCTGGTGTGGGTATACCACTGTAATACAAAGTGTAGCATTTGTGTGAAAATCCAGTTTGGGAAGTTGGTAAAATTGACTCCATGGCTCAGAGCATGTTGAACTTCTTGAAAAAGTCCATCTTTGTTGCATCTCCTTCAGGAGATGCCTCCACACCTCTGCTGCTGAAGGTAGAAATGGAACAGATGTTTCTGTGCTGAAGGTAGGTAACATAATGAGGCAAATGTAGGTCATGCACAGGAACAAGTTAGTGTACATGTTTTTATATCTCACAGTGTGATACAATATAGAATCATAGTTACATTGGGACCCAGTGCTGAATACATATGACTGAACTCAGAGGAGTTTCAAGTACCTCTTTGGATGGCATTTCCTCATCTTGCAGGAGGGCCTGTCCTAGCTGTACAACATGATCATACTTCTCTTCTCGTGCTTCGATCTCTGCCAGGAGCTGCTGATGCTGGGTGAGTCTCAGGCTGCTGGTAGATATGTCCCGAATAGACTCCTTGGCTCTCATTTCCCTTATTATTTCTGCTGTCCATAAGAAATAATCCCACACCTGGAACCCAAGAAAATATGAAAATCGAGATTAGGGCTCAAGATTGGGTTATCAAGCAGGAAAACCTTAGGGTGACTCTTCAACTTTAAGTGAATAATAGGTAATAAAATCATAGATAAATAAAATATTCCATTACTGCTGCAGCACTTCTGTGAATTTTATAAGGGTAGATAACACTACAGCAGGAAGTCCTATATACTGTGTTACATCATTTGTAGTATCATAATCATAATCTGTCATATCACATCAGTGACAGCATGATATCATTTATTGCCCTTTAGTCCATGTTTCTTAAAGTATTTTCTGATGTTATTCCTTCATAAAGGATAAACCACTATCATCCTACATTTCTGTGAAAGCTTTGGCTAATACAAGTCTTTTTGAAAATTAGGCTATGCGCATATTCTAAAATAAGAGTTGGAATTTTCAGGTGAAAAACAAATGCACTCCAATAGAAGTGAGAAAAGGATAAATCACAGGTCACAAGAAAGAAATTGCATAAGCTTATTAGGTATACAGATTCAGCTCTTGGTTTGTGAAACTATAGGACTGAGATTGGGAGGAACAAGTATGTTATGCTAGTTTGCTTTCAAAATCTGATGAACTAATAAATATATTTGCAGTAACTTAAAATGTCTGAAGCAATTATGAACATGCAAATGCTAAAACAAATCCCTAAAGATTATTTTTTAACTGTGATAGAAGAAAACTGTACAAGTAAAAAAAAATGTTCTCTGTATGTCTTTTTCTCCATTTGATTCTATACCTTCAACACTCACTTACTTTAGGCATTTTATTTGAATTTGCAGTAGGAGTTTTGCTCTTATCTGCCAGTTGGTAAAAACAGGACTGCGAAGGATATCCAAGGGATTATATATGACGCTTAAATTTTGTTACAGTTTAACTATGTCTGGATTAGTTGATTAGTAAATGGTCTTTCAGGTTTATAAAATGTATTTTTAAACACTATTATTTGTAGTACACTCTGAAGAAAAATTCTCTTTTATTGCAGAGAACTAAAAATTTCCTCTTTTAAATGGTCGCTGGCATTTTCACTGAAGAAAACTATGCAATGGAAATGGATTCTTGGCTGCTCCATTTTACCCAGAGATTTTTGTTCATATCCTCAAAATTTTGCATGGCCAGCCAGGAAAAAAATTCAGAACACCACTAAATTGAAGCTGACCAGTTTGGGGTCCTGACTTTAGGCTTTAAAGCCAGGTTTATGACAGGTTTTAAAGCCAAGATACTGATTTTTTTAAAACCAGTGAACACAGCTACTAAATGACTCTTTAAAAAGACTGAGGTCCTTTTAAAGGAGCCCATGGTAGTGCACATGTTTTGGCATGATTTCCATTTGTAGAACTAATTCACTCACACAGCTGGATGTCACTGTAGAGACTGACATTGCACTTGGCACAAATGTCTAAAACTCCCTGAGATTTTGAGCTAAGCTTTAGGAAAAAATCCTTAAGCCTCAGGGTATATAATGCAATGGAACAAACAAGAGGTTACTGGACTGCCACTGCCAGCAATATTTAAGGCTAGAGTAGGCATCAGTCTGCAGGAAACTCCTAAGCAGAGCCTGACTCTGATTGTGCAGATCCTAGCACAGACTTCAGAATAAGAGCCTCATACCACTTAGAAATACTTTGAGTCTGTGTCTACACTCGTCTTCCTTGACTAAGTTCCATGGAAGGTCTGAAGCCCTCGGCTGAGCTGTGTGTTGCCAGTTAGGCCCAGCTCTGCTATTTAATCACATTAAAATCGTACTTGATGGGGTGTAAGGAGATACACTAGATGATTGTGCAGAATTCTCATTTTATGGAAATTGATTTTTTTGTTTGTTTCTTTGACTTAATCTGTGCATAATTTTTTAATGAAAAAGCCCTGTAGACCGTGTATGAACAATATAATGAAAGAAAGTACTCTGAACAGCTGTGACTAACATTAAGTTTGTGCACTGCTTGGCACAGCTGAAAGAGGAAAGGTAGCAAAGTTGCCTCTTTACATTCAGCAGTTTGGGTGATATTCTGCAGCAAAGCTGCTCTAACCTACTCTAGAGTTTCTGAAATTCTTACAGCTGTTAGCCGTGGCTGCATGATCCTGCCGTGTCCCATCTGGGCAGGAAGACAGGCTTACCAAATTGCAGAACCAGCAGTTCACTTCTTCAGGAATTATTGTCAGGAAAGAAGGTGAAAATTGAGAGGATTGGGAATACTTTTTGCCATCAGCGTGACATCAAAGAGACAGGGAGTTGCCTGAAACACAGTCCCGTCTAGACACGTCACTGAGAATATGGTCACATGGGTTTGTCATTCTGTTTTATGATGTTAAGAGTCATGAAGATCAAAGGACACAGTGGCAGAGTGAGCTATAGATTTGTCATTCAGATCACAGGATGCATCACACATTTCAGACAAAATTCAAACCAAAGGTGTTTTACATCATTCCAGTAATAAAAATTGCTGTTCCCACAGGATGGGGACAACAACATTTTCTATCTGAAGTCAAAACCTAAATTTATGATAAGATATGAAATAAATCAATGAAGTAGTGAACTCTGAATTACTTTATTTTAATGGTCAAATCCACCAAGATCCATCTCTTGATGGAGATGCCTCCAGGCTGAAGACTTCAAGAGTCTAATATATGATAGAAGAATACATTCTAAAAGTTTGCCTTGTTCTTCCTATCACTCCTAGATACTGTTAGAAAGACAGTGGGCAAATTAACTTTTCACCTACACCAGTAGAATCACACTAATTTTCCCCATCAACAGGGTTATTGCATGCCCTGAGAGAGAGACAACAAACTTTTTTGCATTATAAATGGGAGAGTAACATCTCTTTTTTCATCTTACTCTGTGGAAATTGCAAAGTTTTTGCAAAGATTACTGCTACTCCTGCAAAGCAGTGACCTCTTCTGACAGTAGACAATTATTCCTTACACCCCGGGATGGAGGTGTCTATTCTTACAGAAGATAAAGAATCCTTATCCTATAAAAAGATCCTTATCCTCTAACACCTTTCTAAATATCTACGATAACTAAATGATTGATTGACAACACAGAGAGCACTTGCAGCCTTTTCCAGCTTGGAAGTGCACCTCTGATTCACACCCACAGCAGGCAACCTTTCCCTGAGTCGTGAGGGACAAAGAGCAGAAGTGCTTACATGTGCCTGAAACTCATAAAGCTTGTAGGCTTGTTCCAGGAGTCTCCTGCGCTGTTCCACTTTGGACTTCAGGGCCTTCCAGTTGGTCACTATTGTCTGCTGCTTTGCCTTCAGGTCTTCCACCTGCTTCTTGGAGCAATGGGGCAGCACGTGATCTGCAGAGTGGATGAGCTCCTGCAGCTGTTCACAGCGTATGGAAGAAGAGGGTAAGAAGGAGAGCATCATGGAGATCCTGCTTATATTAGAAAAGTCTGAAAAGGGCTATCTTTTTGTACATGAAAATATGATTCAAGCAACATTTTCTGATTTAACTTTTCTCATATTAAACAAAAACTTCTACAGTATCTGTTCTGTGAAGTAACAGTGACATCCAGTGTTTGTCAAGGCTCATCACAACAGTGATTTTTCAGAGGCAGATTTTGTTTTCCCTTTTCACTATACCATTTATTATATGAATAATGAAAGTAATATTATAATTGCTATTATAACACAAGTAATATTCAATCATTCCTTTTTTCCTCATTGACCGTATAGCTTAACTGTGACTACATTCTCTTCATGTATGTCTCATGCTTTTTTACCCTTAAAAGTAATGAGAAGATGATGGGATCAATTCCAACATTACTGCCCCAACACCCAAATATTTGAGGCCTCTGATAAGTAATAGTGGGATAGCTTCAGTAATCTCAGTATAACTCATGCTGTATTTTACACTATATATACTATTGTACACTATTACAGGTATTAAAAAAGGAGTGAAAACTCATACTAGTTTTATTGGTTTGTTGAAGCCAATCAAGTCTGCCATATACAAGGTAGCTGTCCTCATGAGCTAAAATTTTTACATATTTGTAGTGTGAGCCCCAGCCTTTTTTCTCACAGTCCAATTTGTACCAATATTAATTTTCTCTGCACATAAAACTGATTATGGACTTTTCCTTGTAATCACTTGGAACACTTCAAAGAAGACAATAAGCATATCACAAAGCCTGGCATAGTCCTACATTTAAAACCATGATCAAAAAAATCCCTGTGAATCACTTCAATAGTCAGTAGTTATTACACTATGTGTCTTATTTGAAAAGTTTTAATTACCTACTTTGTCACTGCCATCAGACCTTGAATGTATAAAAAACCCAGAAAACTACGGAAAATCCTGAGAGATTTCCAGGCTTTCGGTGAGAGATGGTAATAATTTGGTTAACATACCAAATTATTTTTATGCTTATCTTGGAAACTTGAACTTTGACTGCATATTGAAGACCGCAAATGATGTCATTACCTGCTGCTCATTCCCAGAGAGCTCGTGCTCCAAGGCCACATGGTTCCGGAGTTGGGTTTGCACACCTCTCATGTCCTTAGCAACATCATCTCGAATACTTTTGGACTTCTCCTAGAGGGAAGAAATCAGACAAAGCTTTGTTTTTTCTTGCTTTCAAGCAAAACTTACTAGAAGCCTACATTAAATAATATTGGGTACTGTAACTCATACTGCACACTTGAGGACATTCTGAGTTACTCAACTATGATAGCTAAAAAGAAACCAGAAAAATCTCTCCTAGTAACACACTCCTAAATACTTTAATGGCTAAACTACTAAAATGGACTGTTAGAAATAAAGGTCTGTGTCTTTCCTTGATCAGACAATACAATAAAATATCTTACAGGCTTTGTGTTGGGAATCAATCTTGAATACCTACTGCAGTAAAAGTGAATTCTTAAAAGTAGCATTAACAAGCAACAGTTTCAGTCTGTTCTTTGAGATACAGGTGGTCTTCCTGTGAACTGTCTTTAGATAAAATTTTAGTTATAGATTCACAAGAAAGATTACTGTAAAGATGAGAGAAATAGAGGGACCATTACATAAATAGAAACTTAAAAATATTTTTAATTCAGCAAAGTTTCTGAAGGGATTTAGTTGTTACCCAGACATGCATTGGAAATGTATGCAAAAAGAAAAGGCATTTCAGCTGGACAATAGCACTGTTGCTAAAATTATTAGAAATTTGTTCCAGGTCAATTTAGTGAAAATAAGCAAAAAGTTTCTTACCACTGAAGAACTGCATTTCTGCAACAGAATCACAGGCTAATTTGGGATACCAACAATGTGTCTTGGTAAGGTGTTATAAAAGGAGATGCATGCTGTAGTTTCCTATACTATGATGGCACTGGAGTTGGTGACTTAAACAAGATCTTCTAGTACTATGTTTCTGTGGGAACAGGCTTTCCCTGATAGGCTTCTGACCAGGGTACACAGGAAGGGACGGATGAGACGACAGCTCTCCCTCCCTGGTGCGAAGCCATTAACAACATGCAATGCAAGAAGGGTGTAAGGGTTGCCTGGACCAAACTCAGCATGGGGATAAACCAACAGCTGGTCTGTGAAGTGTTTCTGAACCCTTACTTGTCACTGTCTCAGCATTAACTACTTCATCACTGAAGTTAAATAAGCACCAGATTCTGAAAATCCCAGCTGGTAAATGGTGAAATATTATGTTTGATTTTCTCTTCATGACAGGGGAACAGAACAGGAATACCATGGATGAATAGGGCAGCCTCTGCCAGCACAAACAAGTAGAAAATTCATCACATGTAACCAAACAAAGCCCTGTTGCCTTGCAAACAGTGGAATCTCTTGGATCACTGCCTCCTGTAAACATCTGCGGTAGGGAAACCACACCTCTCATTATAGCAAGGATGTGGTTTCTCTGTGAAATTCTTCAGGATGTTCAGATAAAACAGAAGGCTGAAGATTTTTTAGAGGGACTTCTCCCCTGTAATTTTCATGCTGGTACTGTTTGAAATTATTGCGAGTACTGGGCACTGTAATGAGGGGAAAAGATTTTTGGCTCAGCTTTTCATGTCAGGTCACATGGCTGCCTGACAACCTTCCAAGCTAATGGTCACTGTAATCCAAACAAACGCCTTTTTCACAGGAGAGTTCTTCAGCACACATAAAACTACATCACTGTACAAAGAACCACCACGGTAAGGCAGTAGTTTCTTAGGCCTGGTGATGCAAACAACATTACTGTTTGCATTGCACTGAGGCTCCTTAGTTCAAGCTCTGATCTTCTCAGCTTTTCCCATAGACCAGCAATTCCAGCTCCACCTGGTTTCACCAACGGTTCTCATAAGGTAACCAGTTAAGTGACAAAGGATTACACAGGATTTTTTTTTTTAATGCTATGAGCAATCACACTGGCTTCTTACTGAGGATTTTTTTGAAGTCAGCAATGAAGTAGGAATGCTAAGAAGTATAAGAATATTTAATAGAAAAAGCTGAAATAAAGTTTGGATTATATGAGATTTTCCTATCAATTTTTACCTCGATATGGGCCAGAGCATCTGTCAGATCTTGGTAACACTTGTGAATTGCCTCAGCATCTCTCAGCCGCTCACCTCGTAATCTGGTCATTTCCAACAGTTTCTCCCAAGAGCTCCTTCAAGATAGAATAGGGAAAAAAACCGTGTAAAACATTTAAACTAGGAATGAAAGAGACCATCAGTCTGAAGAAAGGCTGAAAATAAAATCTGTTCTTGCTTAGTTTTTAATTCCTGCCTTTAAATTCTGTTGGAGTGATTCTCTGAATGGCACATGTCTCTCACCCTACTCTGTCCTCCTGTCTGCTCCAGGAACATAAAGAAATGGTGCTGTTTAAGAGTTCCCCCCTCAACTAAATTTTCAGGTTTTATATGTAGTACTTGGAGGACTGAGTCATAGAATCATAGAATATCCTGAGCTGGAAAGACCCACAAGAATCATTGAAGTCCAGCCCCTGGCTGTTCACAAAACACCCCAAGACCCACACCATGCATCTGATAACCTTGTCAGTACTACTTGAATCCTGTCTGGGTGATGTGACTATTTCCCTGGGGAGCCTGTTCTAGTGCCCAACCATCCTCTGGGTGAAAAACCTTTTCCTAATATCCAACTTAAACCTCCCCTGACTCAGCTTCAGGCCATTCCCTTGGTCCTGTCACTGGTCATCACACAGAAGAGATCAGTGTCTTCTCCTCCTCTTCCTTTCACAAGAAAGTTGCAGACTGCAATGAGGTTTCCCCTCAGTCTTCTCCATGCCAAACAGACCAGGTGACCTCAGCCACTCCTCATATGGCTTCCCCATCACCATTTTTGTGGCCCTTCTTTGGACACTCTCTAATAGCTTAATAACTGTCTGGTGACCACAAGTGCCTGCAGACACACTTCTCCTTTGGGCCAGTTTGGACTGATGCCAGAACTAAGAAGCTCAGAGCATCTTAATGTTATTCTGTGGAACAGTCATGGTATTCAAACTCGAAACTAAGAAGCAATAAAAAGCACCTAAACTCCGAGCCTTTCAGCTGGTGATCCCATTTCAAAGGGCAGAGAAAATTGACCTTGTAAAGCACCTCCCAAGCAATTTACAAGAAGCTAAAACAGCAAGTAGATGATGTTCTTTTTTTTAAACGAGGCTGGAAGCAACTCTATATCAGTGACCACATAGTTTGCAATTAGAGAATCAGGAGGATCAGGCCTTGTCCTTTCCTAACTTCTTGTTAATTCCTCCTCCTCAATTGCAAATGGAAAGGACAAGGCATTTTACACCTAATACAAGGCTCCTACCTTAGCTGTTTCTGCATCTGCCGAATTTCCCAGGACTCAGAATACCCTTGGTTCAGCAAGTTGTCTGCCAGCTGCTGGAAAGCCACAACTCTTTTCCCAGATGCTTCCAACTGGTGTCGGAATGTGTCATATTTGGCACAAAGTTGCTTTAGAAGGGGAAACAAGAAAAACCCTTTTGAGTGCTCTCTTTTTCCAAACATACCTGCTCATCTATCAGAACACAGCCAAAAAACAGGTAATAAGCTGATAACACTTAGAGAGGGAGAAACTGCAGAGAACGACTGGATTCTACCTTCAAAGACCATGAAGGAAAGTCTTAGCAAAGCATGAGGTTTATGATGCAGATGAGAGGCAGAAATATTTTTATTGGGGATAGAAACATTCTATGTACAATGAATTTGAATTATAAAATTATGTGGTTTTACTTAATGAATGCAAATGTGTATTCAGTACTGTATTCAGTACTGACAATGTAGTCTGGTTTTTAGGACACAAGCTATTTTGAAATAAATTATAAAAATGAAGATTCTGAGAGATTTGTAATAGGCCGACACTAGATTGGTTTCTATGCCATATGAAGAGGTATACCTAGAGAGGTCTGTATATCAGCAATCACAAATAAAAAAAAAACACCAAAACCCAAAACAAACCTTAAATAGATACCATACTGAAACATCTACATATTAAAAATAGAAAGGATTTGCTCTCTGAAGGTGTAGACATTTTAGCATGCCGTTGTTTCAGACAGATCAGCCCTCATGGTAACAGGATGCAATACTGCCTGTTCTTCAATCCTTCCCATCCACTTCACCCTTTTCTCTTCCCATCTTACAGTTACTTATACTTATATCTTACTCTTTTAAGTTTTCAAAGATAACCTTAGTATATGTTTGCAGTCTCACTACATACAGCTTATTTGACTTTTTTATCTGTTGCTCAAAAAACTCACCAAAACATGTTCATAATCATTTCCATAGTCTTCAGAGCTGGCTGTTTGTTTCTGCTGAGTGATCCAGTCTTCCAGATCTTCATATTCTCGTAGAAACTCATGTAAGACAAGAGTTTCATCGAGCTTCTTCCCTCTGTTGGGGGAAGGAGACAAGATAATATAATTAGTAATATAAGAGAAGAGCAATCAGTAACTTTCTTTCAATGAATCTCCAAAACTTCTCACCATCACGACTCATTCTCTGTAATGAAAGAGCTGACTATTTCTCAGATTTGAAAATCATGATAGTAAGATGACAGCTGTAAAACAGATCATGCTCACCTCATTAGCTGAATTTCCCAAAAGAGCACTGTGCCTATCTGAACTCTTTCACAGCTCTGTTTTTGATTTTTCTTGGGGACTGTTGCTATTGCTTTTGCTGGTTTTTTTTCTTTCCATGAAAAAGAATACCCTTTATTTTTTTCCAGATCGGTCCTGATTTGTATTTCTAAAGATAATTGAATTTCTTGTGAAAATGAGAAGGAAATATTTCCTGAGTATCAGAAAGCAGGTGCTATGAAATCCTTTGGATGTAATTCTCATATTGCTTGTTTGGCAGAATTGCTCCTATTTCCAATGGTCTAGATTATTTTATAATTCAGCCAAACATATTACAGGGCTTCCACAGGAAAAAAAAAAAAAAAATCAATTTTCCATTTGCTAGCCTGCCGTTGTGCAAATATTCCAGGAAAGAAGAATCTGGCTTCCCAGTTTGAGTCACAAATGTTCATCACAAGAGATGTAACTTGTTAAGAGTCCAGCCCAAGGAGAATGCAGATGAGAGGTGCAAACCAGGGCACCAATAATGCTCCACAAGACCCAGGTTAACATTTAGAAAGAATGAAAACAAAACATTTTACTTTACAGGGGGATGATTAAAGGTAAAGAGGAAATTTGTAGGTATTAGATCCTTAATATGTAGCAAAACTCTCATTGAATAAATTGTAGAGGTCTTGCTTAGTAAAATGAAAAGCTCATAAATGCACCGAATTATAATATAGACACAAGCAATTTCCTAAATATAATTGAAAAAAGAGGAGATAATATAATTTAATTGTAAAACTATAAAAGTAAATTAAAATGAACAACAACATTATAGTTATAATTATAATTAATAACTTATTTGCAATATAATTAATATAAATTCCAGTGAAATAACTGGAGATATCCTTTATTATTTTCTCTGGGCTTTGAATAAAATCTAGGATCGAAGGGGGAGTTCTGTTTTATACCTTGCTGCTGCTAGCTCCTGTAACTCCTGGAGTCTTGAATGAACCTGTTCCTTTGGTGCATCAACCTCAACATACTGGACGGAGCCCACCAGAGGAAGAGTTTGGGCACTTTCATTCAGTTCTTTCAACATATCTTGGTAAATGGCAATCTCATGCTCCAGTGCCTGACAAAGAAAAACAGTGAATTGAGAGTCAGTTGTCTGAGATAGCCACTCTTTGTGAACAGCCTAGGGTGTGATGATTGAAAGAGAAATACTTTTGGGAAGAACGTGACATTTCGAAGACTTGATCAATTTTATATTATTTTCTAGCAACATTATATAAAAAAAAGGAACAGAAATTCAAACAAATTAGATGAGCAAAGACAATTAGAATTCCTGGATGGCATATCAGGTAAAGTATTCCTCGATTAATACTTTATCTGTATCTTTGATTTTAGAAAAAAAATGACAAGGCTTCTGCATGCATCTGTTGAAACTGAAAAGGAGATAATCAGTTTTGGCCTCAGCAGAATACAAGGATATTCACCATCCTCCTTTTCCCCCAAACTACACTTTACTAACCAGTAAACAGCACTAATCTCTTCTATCAGTCTATCCATATGTAGACATATCAATGCAAATATCTTGAAGATGGCTGGGCACCCAACTACCAATGAGACAAACAATTTTATGACTGCAGAGACCAAAAGAGCAGGCTAGCCTACAGAATTTAAGCAGAGAAATACCTTATGTTTCTTGATGAGTTTCAGTGTTCCATCTTCATCTTTACCGTAGTCCTTGCTTGCCACAAGTGGATATTTTTCTGCTATCCAAGCCTCCAGGTCTGATGTATTCATTAAAAACTATCAGTTAAAGAGAAAACAAATGAGCTTCAACTTTCAAAACATTCAAGACATTTTTTTAATCTAATAAATTCTAAATAGATAGTGCACTGTAAGCCTTACTGTAATGTTTTATTAAATATTTAATTCACAGTTCTCTGTGAAATCATAAAATAATGAAGGGGTTGTATATGGAAGACTCCAACGCAGGATAACTAAGTATGTAATATCAATGGGACATTTCTCCTTCTTCTGCCTGGAAAGTTCAAATCCCTATAAGAATCAGGCTTCATAAAGTCTACAGTACTGACAAGTGTTTTCATATACAGAGGAGATAAAGGTCAGATGATTGAATACCCCAGGGAACATACTTTAGCTGGGCCTGTGAACTCCATGCAAATGTTGTTTATGTCTACAAAACTGCATGTGCTATCTGAATAACTACACTTCTACATGACCCACTGATGACAGAAAATTTGGATTATAGGTATAAATATTTGCACTCAATTTTTAATTTTTTTTTTTTTTTTAGAACAGGCTAAACATGAAGGTCCAGAAGCCTATAGAAAAGAATAAAACCAAAATCCTAACTTGCTCTGAGAGTGATGAACATTATCTGTTCCTCAGTATCATTTTATTGCATGGAAAATTGTTGCATGAAAAAGGTAAAGAAGGGATAGCACAAGAAATCCTCTCTTTTCTGATTTGCATGTCTTAATTCTACAGTATGAAGGGCCAGCTCAGAATCCATTATATTAAGAAGTCAAAGCCCGAGACTGTGTAAAGACACAGAGAAAGAAGCTACTATTAGGAGAAATGTGTGTTCTGTGCACAGACATACAGGATGGATAAAGAACCCAAGGGAAGCCTGTAGGGCAGCAGGTTGAGAGTAGGGGCTGCATTCAACTATGCAACCCAGCACTCCATTCCCACGAGTGTGGCCTCAAGTGGTTGAAGAGTACCAGTCCCAGCAAAGTTTTTTTCTAATTCACTTTAACACTTTGGTACTCTTGTTTGTCTGAAGAAGTTACTGCGTAAGCTCTTTGCTTTAATTTGTACCTCCTGGAAGCCAACTGAGTGCTGCAGCTGCTTCATCCTTTCCTCACAGGACTTCTCCAAGCCCTGCCAGGCAGTCACAAGCTCTTGGCATTTCTCACTTATTTTCTGAGCTGATGGGTGCTGGCCTACAATCATTGTCTTTCCTTTATTCAGGACCCGCTGGACTTGCTGTTTGTGGGCATTCACTTCCGCCTGCAGCTCCTGGGAATGGGATAAAAGGAAAAATAGGAATAAAGGAAGATATGTGAGGACAAGTAAATTCTGTGTGCTCCTAATCCTAAGCAAAACTGGCAGCTGGTGTCAGTGGGTAGAGTACAGAAAGTGGACACCAGGACTGTTTTATTTCTACCACACCTGCAGCCTCTGTCACCAGTACCAGCCCCACCCACATAATGCTCTGTCTGCTCTTGGTACTGCCATTGAGAGAGGAGGGAAAGGTGTGTGAGGAAGCAGCACACATCCCTGAACTTCCCTCCACCAAAGCCTCTCTTTACCATGCTCCTGCCCCTTCCCCTGTCCAGCAGCTAGGGAGGTTTGGGAGATGGAGCAGATCACAGGATGTGACACAAACCTGCGGGAATCAGAAAAAATATGAAGCTGTTGATGGAAAAATAAAATATCCAAGAGGATGAAGGGGCTGCAGGATGATGCCAAGATACATTGTCATCAGTACCATGAAAACTATTGGACTACTGCTCCATAAATCCTCCCCACCAGTCTCATAACCATTCTCATGACACTTGCAATTTATGTGCTGCAAAATCCATCATGGGAAGAGCTATGCAATTTCTTGGATTAATAATACTCCATAATATGACAAATTTTGCAGTTCCACAGGAATGTCATATTTGTTCTGGAATTTTGTGTCAATCCACTGAACCATGTTAGCTGGACTAGAGCAGGAATCAGTGAATGTACTCATTGGAAGCTTCGACTGTGCAGGGGCAAGTGCAGGTTTGTAGGCTGAGGGGAAGTGCAGTGTGTCAACATGCTATAAAGCACTCAATTAATGGAGTTACCTTGTGCTTTTGCAACAGGTTTTGAGCCACATCCAAGGACTTCCCACAGTTGGTGGAATGGGCAATAGGCAAGCGCTCCTTGATCCAGTTCAGTTCCATGTCATGATAATGGTAGAACTCATAAAGATCCACGGCAGCTTCCAGCAACTTACGCCTCTCATAAAGAGGTGCTTGCAAAGACTCAAACCTAGGGGTCATCCATTAAATATATGTTGAAACAAAGTTTCATCCTCATTCTCCAAGGGAATTAGGCTATAACACCATTGTGAAGATCTCGAAACACTGAATAATTCTTTGCAATTAAATTTCAATGGTTAGTGCTGGCTGCACATACAAGGATCCCTTGGCAAGTGACCAATATGATAACACTGAATGCAAGCAGAGAAAAAATTATTTACACTTTTAAAGTCCTAGGCTTGTCCTGTGTAGTATGATATATTGAATTCTGGATCACTGCACCTCTTAAAACCAGTGGATGACCTGTGGATAAGAAAGGGACTAGAGGAGGAGTGCGACTGCCAAGGAGCAATGCTCAGTCATAAGGGTTGAGGTGGGTCAACAGGCAGCTGTGTAGGTGCAGATCAAAGCATAGTTGTGCTCCAGCTGGGAGGAGAAATCATTCCTGAGTATGGGTTAAACTTAATTAACCAAGATAATTTTTTAGAAGGTAGAATAAAAAATGCTATTTGTCACAAGAAGTGGGTTGAGACAAAAACCAGAGGGACAAAATACCTTTTCAGATATTTCTGTGTTTCGTCCAGAATCCTCTGGGAGTCAAAGTGATTGGTGGCCATTTTCCTTGCATGAGATACAATGGCATTCATTTTGTCTGCCAGCTCACGGGTCTCATTTTCCAGCTGTCTGTGCTGCTTGAGTAGATCACGGCTGGAGCGCAGATCATGGCCTGTCTCAGATTCCTGAAGTACTTTCTCAATTTTTTCTATCTTCTTTTTGGCATCCTGCCAGGAAAAGATTACAAGCACACTCATACTGTCCTTTCAACAACATTTTCTTTCATTCACCCCCTTCTATGAGAGCTTCCTGCACACAATTCTTAAATCCAATTGTCCTTTCTAGGTAATATGATGGCTGGATGTCTCTAAGAGACATTTTCTGTTATATTTTGTTTTGTGAACTATTTTGGGGTACTCTTCTCTCTGAGACACCAAAGCACATCATTGAAAACAGCCTCTTTGAAATATCTTCAGCAACATAATATAAAAGAGTCAAACAATCTTCAAAGACTTCTGATTGTAGCTATAACACAACAGCACTTCCATTCGTAATGGTCTCAAAATAGCTTCACAGTATATTGATCCTGCTACAAAGTTTGACTGCATGATGGTGTCCTTAATACAGTGCCATGCCTGTGGCCCCCAGACTGCCTCCAGGCAAGCAGTTGTGTTTGCACAGCATTGACCTCCACAGAGTTTGGGTGGTTCTCCCAGTACAGGATGGCCACACAGATACACAGTTGAGCCTGGGTTCAATAGCCTGATGCTTTGCTGGCACTGTTATAGTCCTCGTAACTTTGAAGTGAGCTTGGACAGCACAATATTGGGGTTTCCTTCCTGCGACTGTAGACAAAATGGAGACCTTAAAAACCACTCTATCTGGACGGTATTCAACAGAGGAACCAGGCTCCTAGGCCATTCCTCCCCTCTGTTCCTCATGACTTACTCACCTGCAGCAGTTCCATGAGCTGTTCCTGCTGTCCAGCTTGTCTCAGTTTGTCACCTCGCTCGATCATCTTGCCATTTAGCTCCCTCCACTTCTTTTGAAGCTCTGACATCTTCTCCTGGACAGAAACTGCAGCATAGTGGTTGTCTTGGATCAACTGATTTCCTTTCTGGAGAAACACAGTGTATCACTTTATTAGCAGATCAACTTCTATGAATTTTGGTACAAGATGGTAAACTTAGCTCCAAAGCTGCCTTCACCTTTATCAGTGTTGTAAAGTGCTCCTCATTAGCCAACATTTCTTTCTCAGCAGCCTCATGCCGCTTCAGCTTGCGTAGAACATTTGTTGGATCACGATAGGATTCATCTGATGCAATCTTGTACTTCTCTTCCATCCATATCAAAAGCTCAGCAGCATCACGATTAAACTCCTTACAGAAAACAAAGCAGATTAATTTGATTTAACTAATGAAGAAGTATAATCTTGAACTATAGATGAGGTTTTAAGTCATCATAATAATTCCTGGTCCCTTTTTTACCACATTTACTAATCTGTTGCCTGTAATTGTCAGTGAAGGTTTGCATTGTTGATAGAATATTTTAACCAGAAGAGGACCAATCTTCCAGTATAACTTTGTATCTCAGCATGGAAAACTAAGTTTGGTGCTAAAACTTACATTAACTGTATTAAGATATTAAGGCCCAGAACAATAGTAAGTAAAGAACAGAATAAATTTAACCAGGAGAGAAAGCATTCTGTTGATATTTTTCACTCAGAATAGCCCCTTTTTTTTTTTAAAAAAAATGTTTCTATTGTTATTTCTTTGTAAGTTTTACCGCAAGTGCATCATCTGCTCTCCGGAGAATGAAGATCTGTCCCACAACCAAAGAGAAAGTGAGCTGCAGTAGGAATTCTCAGCAGTTTAAGTTTTTGGTTCATATTAAGACAAGGGGTAAAATGCAAAATTCACAGATGCCTGGCCAAATCTGCAGTATCAGTTACCTGTAGTTGTAGGGAATCCAACAGCCTCTGTTTTCTCTTGGCATTGCTTTGTATCAGCTGCTCCCACCTTCTCCGGAGGGTGACCATTCTCTCTTCAATACTGCCAAGAAAACAATGCTGCACTAATATTGGTTCCCCTTGTTTATGCTGCAGTCATGACTGTGATATAAATGCAATCTAGTTTCTACAACTTTGCTCACAGGAAGAAGGTATATATGGGCTGGTCCCATCACCATGTTGGGCTCACCTGGAGAGAAGGTATTGCTTGCCAGCTGCTCTGGTTTTTCCTCTTGTATGGCTGTGTCACGTTAGTGAATTGCAGTCATACACTGGAACACTGAGACCTCCCTCTGCCCTGAATATTCCACAGTATTGCTCTATTAGTTATAATTAACAGATAAGTTCCTCTTTGCTGCGAGTACAATGAAGCTTTGGAATGGCTTTCTAATGGTAGTAGTGCTGGCAAGAAATCAGATCTTAAGGGCAGTTTTAAAAATTTGTGGAGGGAGTGTTCAAGACATTATCACTTATGATCACAAGGACATGGTCTTCTGATCTAAGAGATCCATTCTAACCCTCTATTTCTCAATCTTGTTTGCAAGGGGGTCCCCTTACTAGATCCTAGTGGCTTTAGCCCAGAAAAAGGAATTACAGGTAACAGTTCAGCTTGGACAAAAACTCAAAGGAGCTGCTCCTGAAGAGTTTTCCTGTGAAGCCTTCAGTAACTTTTTAAAAGCAAACTGTTTTTCTAATATGTGATACTGATAAATTACGGAATTATTTTTCTTAGGCATTTAACGAGTTCACTTTAAGGAAGTTTTATCACTAAATGTAATTTATGACACAAAACAAATTATTCTAATGTTCTGCCAAATGCCACTTTTAACCTGAAGCTCATTTGTCCTAAGAACACAGGAAATTTATTTTTTTGAAAAGAATTCCTTTTGACTCCCTTACCCATCAAATTGTGGATTGGAGGGCAACTAGTTCCTCCTCAGAGAAAATTTTTCATTTCACCTGATCACACGGACTCATTTATTAAAGCCAAATAAAAAAGAAATGGGTTTGGACTCACACATGAGATGCAAAGTGCCTGCTCTCTATTAGGTTCACTCCATTTTCATTGACTGCTTCCACTCGTCTCTTCAGTGCCATCAGCAGTTGTTCAAATTCCTGATGTTGCTTCAGCAGGCTTCGAACAGCATCTACATGGTCCTGCATTTGAAAAAGAAAATTTGATCAAGATTTTCTTGCTCATACTGTTTCTGTAGCAATGAAAAAAAAAAATAAATTGGACCTTACTTTTCTCCTTCTCTTTCAGGCAGGAGATACAGTATACATTTTGCATGAGCCCAAGGATGTTCAGTGCTACAAACAAGCAGCAGGTTTGTATCATATCTGGTTTCTCTGTTCTGTGTTTCCATTATGGTTCCGTTTTCACCTTTTAAGAAAACCTGCATTCTAAATCTATGCCAGCACCCTGGCCCATCTAGGGACATGCAATACAAAACAGTAACTTCTAAAACTTTATTCTACTCGATCTCAAAGTACCAATGTTTTAGGTTCAGCTGAAAGCCTAAGAGGTGGTGAGAGACCACAATCTTCTTCTTCACTGATTTTGTGAATATTGTCTGCATTTGTTTTGTTGCTTCATATGCTCTAATATTCTGAAATTAATGAAAGAAAAAGCTTTTTTTAAAAAAAAATAAAGATTGCATTTTTACTTGAAAAAAATACTGTTAAGCTGAAACCTTACTTTTTAATGGATGAGTCAATTTTCTATAAACCATATGACATGTACAAATAGCAACAAATCATAATCCCAGCTGGTTTAATTTTTTTTTTTTTTTGAGGGACAATGAGCTTTAATCTCATTAAGAGGAGCTAAAACATATGAATGCTAGTAAGATCCTGAAAGTTTAGTTCCCAAGCATGAAAACCAGAAGAATGAAGCAGCCAATCCAGTAAAGAAGATTGTTGTTACTCCCAGGATGGGGAGAAGAAGCAGGAGAAAACAAGACCAGCTGCTGTACATACCCCAAGGTCACCCCCTCGGAGAAAAGCCTCATGACCAGAGAGGGCTGCATTAATACGGTCTCCCTCCCTATTGAACTTCTGCAATTCCAGGCCATCCTGCAGCTTTTTCCATCGCTTTTCCCACATTTCCTCCAGCTCTTTGTTCTCCTTGGCAAGTCTCTCCATGGTCTGGTGGACATCTCTGCTCTTGTTGTTACTGGGTTGTTGGTGGATTACTTTGCGCCCAAGCTCTTCCAGCTGCAGAAATCTTCCCAGAGACAAAAAGAAAAATGAGACCCCACTGCATGAGGGAATATGAATCTTCTTTCATCACAGCTCTTTGCTCTCTTGGCAGTGCCCATTCACCAAGTTTCCCTCTCTCCCTGTTACCTTTTTCCTGCAGGTTATGCACTACAAAGTACAACTGTTTTTTTGCTCAGGGATACATTCTGGAGGCAGTAGGTGAGATTTTCCCAGCTGGATTGAAAGCCCACATAAGCAGGCTTTCATGTTAAAAGGGAAAGGAGGCCCAACAGTATCTGGAAATTCATAACAGTGCAGAAGAAGAACTGAAAATGATGGCAAATGGAAGCATAAGGCCTGAGAAGGAATGGGGGAACTGGAATAAAGTACAGATGGCACTGAGAGTGTCAGTAGAGCTTGTGGAATTCTACTACTGCAAACATACAGCTACTCCTTCCCCCTCCACCAGCCTTCAGGATAAGTATGCAAAAGCTGACCAGATTGTAGGTTTTGCAGTCTTCTTTTTGTCACTAATGCTCAAGTGCATGTGAATAAAATATCACCTTTATGCACAAGATTTGCATGTTTCATTTTCACAGTACTGTTGTCATATCACCCCACTCTGCCCACCCTGCCAGAATGCTTCTACCTTTCATTCTGAGAGTCAATTTCTATCAGCAGGTCTTGATGTTCCTTCAGCAATTGCTCTGCAGATCCCACATCCAGACCCATTTCCTCACTGCTCAGTTTCTCCCGAATGCCCTCTGCCCACAGAAGGAGCCTACGGCTGTCTTGCAGGAAGGTCTGTTGGTTTTGGGCCCACTGCAGAATGTCCCGCTTCTTTTGGATCTCCAGCTTGAGCTTTGCCAGAAGCTTCTCCATGTTTTCTACCTGCTCAGTGATGGCTCTGCTCTCTGCAGGGTTGGTGTCCTTGATCCTTCAATAAAATACATTCAGCTGTATGAACACTTACTTAGAGCTTGAACCAGTACTCTTTAAAAGGAATGAATTTGGATATTTAGAGTTCCATTAAAAATAAAGTCAGCTAAGGCAACATATTACCATTGTGAATGTACAGAAAACTTAAAGTAGTAAAAAAAATCTTTAATAATACAAATTTGAACTCCTGTGCATAATTATCTGCTATTTTCCCACCATCACCCTTGCTTCTCCTGATTTCCCTCTTTCAGGACCTAAGTGATACCTCCAGATTATGAAGCAGATAACTAACATTAGTAGATAGGATTTTTTAGAGCCACAAACAATCCTGTGGTACTCATCTTTCTACAACTGTGAAGTCTGGAAACAATTACCTCCCCAGTCACCCAGCCACACTCAAGAGAAATCAGCTCAGTCCAGCAGGCAAGTGAGTTCTTTGGATTTCTATAAAGAGCAGCTTTTAAAGTTTCTCTTTCTCTTTACAGCATGATCTTAGAGAAGAAGCAAAGAAAATTAAAACAAAATGAAGGCTCCTTACGATTTTGCAACACTCCTCAAGTATTCAATTTTCCTCTCTGTCACCAGGACCTCTCTCTCAATTGTGTACAGTTTGCGCTTGTCTGACTCCAGTCCAGCAGGCAAGTTCCCTGGTTCCAGATCCCTGAGCTGGACCATCTTCTCTTGCAGTAGCACTCCTATGCTCTGACAGTCCTGAAGAAATGTCCTCACATCAGCCACTCCAATCAGCTCAGAGCCTTTCTCCTCCTTCAGTGTTTCCATGGATTGCCATCTTGAAGCAAGATAATTTATAGCCATTGTTATACATGAACTATATCTGTTCTCTGTTCAGAAAAAGTCTGGTATAAAGATTTCATCAGTACTTAAATGGGCTCGGCAAGGGTGAACACTGGCACTTCCTCACAACATCAAAATTCATATCAGAGTCATCTCAAACAAGGGGACCTGCTCAGGTGACCAGAATATTCTGAACATGATGCAATTAAACAACCATGGTCAAAATCAGGACCTGACTATGCCCACTGAATGACGTGGTAGCAGGAAAACATTCACAACAGGTGAACTCTTGGTGAAGTCAAACATGGTTTTATGTTCCTTTCAAGATTTGTGAAGTGTGTCCTCACCCTGATGCTTAAGCAGCCAAATCAGCTGCAGTGCTGCAGGACTACTCTGAATGCAACACTGTCACCCATGGATGAATTCACATTGTGGTTTAACATGCACACACAAATTTCTACAGTTTAAGCAATTTGGAGTCAGGAGCCCCCTTCAGTCCTGGGGACATGACACTGGGCTCAGGGCTGCCCCTTTCCTGCTGGTGGCACTGTCGTCTAGAAGGGATATGAATGGTCAGCTCTGCAGTTACCCCCAATAGACAATCCTCTGCTTATCAGTAGCACTTTTACCTGATGCTGATCTCTTCCATCCAAGTCTGGATCTCAAAATATTTGTTGGGACTGATCTTTCCATATTTAGCAGCTAAGTTTTCAATGTCTTCCAGCTGGCCTTTGCCTGCAGCCAGTTCAGTTAAAAATCTCTAAAATGCAAAAATAAAAGAATGAAGAACATGAGGTTTTTCCATTTCTGCGGACACAATTCTCAGTAATCTCTGATATCCACTCATATCCCACTTTCATGGCTGGCTTCTCCCCTTGCCTGCCTGCTGACTCCATGCTCACCTGAGCATACAGCTCCTCTGCTCCCTGACCTCCCTGGTGTGCACACTACATCCCACTCCACTGGGATGCAAGTTCACTGGTGGATTTTTTTTCATAATTTGGTACTTTTTAAACGTGATGTATCATAAACCACAGAAAGAATTCATGATATTTGTACAGGATACCATGTTCACAGGAAGATAAAGGGACAGAGTCATATCATCTCCAGTAATTTGGCAAAGCCTGTACAAAAGAAATATCTGGTCTATGCACGACTCTCTAAGTTGAAATTGATGAAAAGGCTCTCAAAACATCATTTCTGGACTTTATCATTTCTCTTAAGGTAAAATTGATTTAAAAGGTGTCATGTGTGAAGAGGAAAAAGGGGTACCTGGTATTTCTGCTGCATGACTTCCACATTGTCTGCTTGAGGTTGAAGAGTGCGGAAAATGTTCTCTTTATCTCTCATCCATGACTGAAATTCTTTGCAAGAGCTACAGAAGCGATAATATCCAATCATCTCCTCCAGGGCCTTTTTTCTGTTCTGTAAAAGAGATGAAGACTTAACTATTGTTGTAATAACTCCTTATCACTTGAAGTAACAGGAAAAAGATCTTTCTATTTAAGCTACAATACACAGGTGGTAACTTAGTAGTTTTCCCAGACACTGCTGAAAAAGAACAGAACATGAAATTTTAAGATCACAGTACTTCTTCCCAGAGCAACAGTAGTTTAAAAGCATAAGAGAATCATTTGCAGAGTGCTCAACCTCTGAACAGTAAGGAAGGCTGCTGTGCTACATGATGTTGCTCACTGAGGACATAAGGCAGTAGTCTCTAGAATATGTAAAAGTCACATACAACATGTTTGTGTTGGTCTCTAGGGCATGATTAGAGCAACATATGAACAAAATGCAGGTTACATTTTATTTTTTCTGTTGTCAGGCGAGACAGCCTGGTGATTTAGGACCTATAGCAAGAGAACATTAAGGGAAAAAAAAAAGGATTACACAAAAGAATCTGCTCTTCATGGACTAAAAATACTGGAATTAAAATAGGAAATTTGCCAACATAAAATCTGTTCTGATACCAACTTCAATGATAACCTCAAGGCTTGAAGTCCTACAGGAATTAACAGGATTAAGAGAGATTATTAAACCGAAAAGCAGAAGCCAGCAAAGCACTTAATTTCAATTTTCACTGGTTTGGACTTTTTAATGAACTGCACAGCAGAAGGGGATATTATACCTCAGCCATGGTCTGTAGATGTTCATAAAGGGAATCTATTTCCTCTTGGGTCTTCCAGATATTCTCTGGAAGAAAATGATCATCCAGACTTGAGGTTCTGGTGGATGCAGTTTCAGATGTTGCCCAGGTTCGACTGAATGCTAGCTTAGTTGTCTTTTGGTTTAAGTCACTTGGGGCTTCCCTCTTTGTCATCTGCTAAGAAAAATTTAACAAAATCAATGAATGAAAATTTTGGACTTGGATAAAAATTTCACTTGGAAGGAAAATTTGGGCTTCCTAGTTCAAATCGCAGCATTCTTTACACCAAAAACTTCCAGTATTTTTTGGGAACTGTTTCCACTGCTCTATTCTGAAAAAAAAGAAATAAAAAAACCCGTAAAACATTTTGGTTTTGTTTAAAGAAGAAGTTTAATTCAGCTCATTTTAAACTGTATTGATTCAGTAAAAATTCTCATTTTCTGCCCAAATCAAAGTTATTTGGTTGGAGGAGCTTTTTTATTTTCACAAGTGCCAACAAAGCAAGGCAATTGGCTATGCTCATGGTTCTCTTTGTGGTGATGTTTTAGTACCTGAACACTTTCAGTTTCAAAATCTGTGAGTGCCCTAGTGAATCAATACTTCTATTAGTGCATCAACACCATCTTGTCCCGTGCTTTTTCACATTTCATAGCAACGTAGTAAAATACTTTTCTAATTAAAATTAGTGTCGGATTGATGACATAAAGGAAAGACCACAAGGGATGTCCATTGCTCTCAAATTTATTGGGCTAAACATTGAGTGAATATAGGCATCTAAAGAAGCAAGCTATGAAACGTGTCATTCATTCATTCATCTCCCCTGAATTCTGTTATGAAATGAGCTGATATCAGGTCAAAAGTTCCATTTTTAGTCAGTGAAGAAGAGGGCCATCTGCAAGGTTGACTAAATCTCATTTGTCTTAAAAATAAGAGATGGTATGAATTGCTCCTGGTGTTGTGGGATTGTTCTTCACTACATTAGGGTACCTTCACTACATTAGGGTACCAAGAAGAACTTGTAAGGATGTTTTGATTAAATGTCTGCTTTTTAAAGATTATTGAAATTAATAATTCTATGAGAATAAAGAATGAGAATGTATTTGTGAGGGCCAGTAGAGGAAACTAACATGGATGAGACTATTTCTAGCACTTCAAAGAACACTAACTAGGTGTTCTATAAGCAGACAAAGAACTTCTTTCTCACCTAAAAAATTCCCCCAAATCTAATTAAAAACTTACTTTGGAATATTCTATTTTGGCAAAATAATTAAAAAATATAATCGAAACCCCATTTTGTTTACATTCTTCAACACAATGTGAGTCAACCCCTCCTGTACTTACTGCAGCTGGAGCCTGCTGTGCTGCGATGTCAGCCTGCTCTTTGAGGCGCCTCATCTCGGAGGAGTAGGCTGCAATCTCCTCCTCCAGGCGCAAGTGGCGATGCAACAGCGCCTCGGCACTTGATTCATCTTTGCCATAGTCCTGGCTGGCCAGAAGGGGCTGCCTCTCTCGCAGCCACGAATCTGCTTCATCGATGTCAGCAAAGTACTGAAGGAACACACGAAGGAAAACACTTGGATTCATTCTGGAAGAATTATATCCAGCTCCTACCTCTTTGTAAAATTTTGAGTAAGGGGAAATTCTATTAGGTCTGTAGCCATAAGGTTACTTCCAGGTGTTGTGAGAACTATGGATAAGGTAACTCTAAACCCATGATATATTTAATGCTCACAAGACAGGTAATTCACAAAATTATAGCAAATAAAGAGATTCAAGGATTGCCTAAACAGCTGTTTAAAAACTCCTGACTAACTAAAACTTCATGGTGCATAAGAGCAGCAGTAAAAGGAATCCACAATGTGTGATGTTGGTAGGCATCACTATGTAATACCAACAGATATTTTCCAAATGTTTAAGGAACAAGCAATGAACATGGTCTACAACAGAAGTTTACTTTTTTTCAGAATTTGCAGTCTGCCTGGATATGGTTGTAGAAGGGTAAAACAAGGTTTTGAGACAAAGAATAAAAGTACAACAGGAAAAAAAGAATACCCATAGTAATGAGGGACAAAGAAAAAACTAAAACATCATAATGGTGTCAAACTTAATAGAGAGAAGAGAGAACTTAGACTTTCTGAAGAAAAAAGCTGTTCAGTTTTCTACAAACATTTCATGGAGACAACAGACTGAGCAAAATCTTAAGAAGGGGAGAATAAGAATACCTGAGATAATACGATATGACTTAAGAATGTTGCTTTTATACAAATTCTTTATTTGTAGGTGTGTGAATGTTTGTGGGATAGGTCAGAATGGAAGTGTCAAATGCCTCACAGGATTTGCGAATTTACATGTTTCTTTTGTTGGAATTTTTTTTTCTCATTTTTGAAATACATCACACAGTTGTTACCTGATCCACCCTCTAAAAAGACTCACATTAGCGCTATCAGGTGAGTTATTTCCATTAGCATTTCTAACTTTAGAGCATATCCCAGCTGCTCAAATCTCCTGCACGTCTGGCTTGCAGAGGATTGAGACTTCTCTGCCATGGATTTTTTTGAAGACCAACAGATGAAGTCTTTCCTGCCCCTGTTGTCTTCCATGTGGGGGCACGGGGCAGAACTGAGCCACATCCATGCCCCACATATCACACACCCCAGCAGAACCCTCTTACCTGTTTGATGAGGGCTGCTGCCTGCAGGCGGCTTTTGCGATCAGCCACCTCATCTTGGAGCTGCTGCCACAGCCTCTGGAGGTTGTCTGTCTGCCTCAGAATGTCGTCCTGGTGCGTGGGGTTCTTTTGGCTGAGCTCCCAGCCCCTCCTCATCACATCTGCACATATAGCCCTGTGTGAATTGCACTCCACTTCAAGAGCCTAACACAAGGACAGGAGACATGTCAGCACTGCTCATTCTCCACCAGCTGAGAGAGAAGAGCGGCTCCTACTCTCTGCTACTTCAGAGTAAACATGCCTTTCCAAGAGCCCCACATCTTTTCACCACCTCTGTCTTTACCCTCATCTCTCTTGGCCAGAAAAAGATGAGAAAAACAGAAACTAGCAACTTTTTTTTGCCCATCAAATGTTAGCTAATATGGAGTCCAGTGCCTTCAAAAGAAGCCTCGCTTCTAGTCCGGTATGAAGCCTATTCCTTCTCTACCCTTTCCTTCCCCCCTTTGGGAAAAAAATGCCTATGCTATACATTTTAAAATTCCAAACTCTGGTTATGACACTTGAGATAAGGATTAGTTTTACAGCATTCTCATAAGTACTGCACTGACTGAACTAAAAGACATTGATGTTCTAAGATCTTGCTTTAACACAAACACAAGGCACCAGCAGCAAAGTAAGATACCTTGTTCTTCTGAATAGAGGCTGTGATCTGGCTGACATCTTTCCCTAATGTTGTCATTCTTGCCAGTTTCCACTTCTCAGAGATCCATGATTCTTCCTCTTTGCAGTCACGGAAGAATTCAAAAAGCTTCAAAGCCTCTTCTAGCTGAGATTTACTGAACCAAGGAAATAAAGAGTGTGTGACAGTCAGAAATAGGATTCCATGAAGACAGTGGTAGATTAATCAAAGAAAAATTTAAAAATCCAGAATTTGATGCCTTTGGTTCTTCTTTGCCATATATCAATTTATTCATGGAATAAGACAAAAGAAACAAAATTACATTTCCTTCTTTCTCCAGGAGATGAGGAGAATTTGCCATTCCGGCTTGTCATAAAGCAAGTTATAATAAATGCTGAGGAAGAAGCTGTTCTTCATCAAGGAAAGGGAGTGATGCTTTAAATCAATTGTAATTAAGACACCTGAGTTGCTTTTGTTAGATCTTTATAAATGCAGAAATGAAAAAAAATCAAATGCTGGGAAGCTGTGCCTTCTGATTAAAGAGTTAGGATTGGGCACCCTAATCAGAAGAACAGAGCCACAAGCACAGGCCTACCGTGACTTGCACTGAGCTGTGAGGTTCTGGTAAAGCTGACGAAGCATCTGAACTTTTGCATAAAGCAATTCTGATTTAACTGTGCTGTCCTTGCTGATTTCTGCTGTCCTCTGGGTGATGTGTGTCAATCTGCCATCATAGGAAGAGATCTGCGAGTCAACCAAGTTGTGGTTCTGGAGCAAATCTACTACTTCCAGGAGCTGCTTCCCACAGTCCTGGGAATTCACTAGCACCTACAAAATGAGAATAATAAAAAGTCACTTTCAGAGAGTGCATCTAGGGTCTCAGTACAAATAAATCAGTTGAAAGGTTCCTGTTGTCTCTCATAGCTTCTAAACGTTCAAGAATGCCAGCTAAGTAAAGTAAAAAAGCTCCCTATTTAGAAAAACAATTCCACAAGCTAATGTCAACAATCCAGACTTTCTGTCTGCTGCAGTGCAAGTTATGGTCTCATCAAATAAGCATCTCTTTTTGTACCTAAGATATTTCTTCTGATTAAGCACTCAAAGTCTCAGAATTTGTGGTTGCAATGAATATCCCTTCGCTATAGACTCATCTCTAGGCAGATTGATTCACAATCGGTACTTGAAGAATTCCACAATATCCCATTCTATGGTATGTTCCAACTGCAATGTTCTTTAATTTGAGGAGCCTACTTGTCGGTGTAAATAATTAAAAAAACGTACTTTATAGTACTTAATTCATGACTGATGAGAAGTGTTTATCAGTCTGTCTTCTATCTAATCACATTAATGGATAAAATTATTAATCCTAGGGTACTATCTTTCCTTACCAGTCTTTTCCCATATTCTCAGACTATTGCTGTTCCAATGGCGCTATTGCCATTAGATGCTCTTTGCCTACTAACACTAGGACTGAAATATTTATAACTTAAGAGTTAGCTCTTATCTCTAATTTGAGATTCACAACTTCATATAGCATGCTGACTCTTTCAGCTTGGGTACCAAGCAACCTGTAGTCACGAGAATTTTTCCATTTTCAAGGCAAAGGATGTACACATACTTCCTTCCATTACTAAATCAATATGAACCCAGTTATTTCTCATGCTGAAGAGAAGACTTTGTGCTCTGACACCCTGGTAACAGCTGGAAATTCTTGCTAAAAGCAACCAGTATATATTTACAGTGGAACTTTCCTTTCTCATGAGCTTATATACGTGTAAGCCTGAGCCAATTCCCATCTGTAAAATTACTGCAGGTTCTTCCAGAAGCTAATTCAGACGAATTATGTGGAATGGAAATGAGGTGTGTTTCTTTCACTTTTGCTTTTGCACTCATAAATTTAGAAAATATTATTTGCCATTTTTATTTTACCGTATAACTTGAACACGTAGTACATTCCATGTAATAGGATACCTGGCTTTCTGATTAGGGAAACCCCCTACAGCAAAGCCTGTTTTTCCTTGTTTAGTTACCTGTGATGATGAACTGAAATGCTCAATTAGGCATTTAGGTAAAAACTAATAGACTTTATCTCCTGATAACTAACTGATAGACTTTATCTCCTGTTGGTACCAGCCAGTCCCTGGAACATGGGGGCACACATTGGCAGCACTGCAAGTTGTGTGTTGCTGGAGTGGGCTCAGTACCTGCAGCTCCTTCAGCTCCTCTGTAATGGCATCTATGTCCCTCAGGAGGCCCAGAATTTCCTGCATTGTTTCCATGGACTGTTCTCGTCTCCGTAGCTGGTCCAGGAGATCCTGCCATTGCTTTGAAATGCTTTTTTGCCTACAAAGGAAGAGAAAGAAATTACTAGTTTGGAACAAAGTCTTTGGGCAGCACTGGAGGATTGTCAGTGCTTGCAGCTTTGGAGGGGCTAAATTAACACACATGACTCTTGACATCACTGTAAGAGGACAGGCCAGGAACACAAAAGAGGTCAAAAATGTTATTACAGGAATTTTGACTAGCACATCAACTGTCATTGAATTTTTTAAGGATGCCCATAAAACACACCTTTTTTGCTATGTTTTTGCTTGATACAGTGGAAAGGCTTGGAAACGAAGAAGTGTTCTTTAAATGGCTGCTTTAAGTAAAACATTAATCTAAACTATATCATAAGTCACAATCTGGTTTCATAGTTTGATTTACTCTGGTTTTCTGAGATTTCATAGAGAGTTTTGATTTTGTCTGAATTCAGAAAAGCAATAAAATACCATGAGAGAAGTTATTTGTATATTAGAGTATCTTAGATACTCTATATATAATAACCTGTGACAATCAGAGTATTTATAATTTCTCAATATTTGCTCCAAAATGGAGTAAATCTGAGAATACCATGCCTTAACCTATTTGTATCTCCCCAAACTGCAGACTGAAATAGAAATGTGTTGATTTGGGAGAAAAAAACAGTATCTCTCTAAACCTTTTTTGATGCCAGATAGAATATTTGGCAGAAATTTGTAGGTATATTTTCATACATAACAAAAATATCATAAGAATATTTTTCACCCTAAATTGTTCTGAGGCTTTGATCATCCAAGCAAAGAAACTAGAATTTTGAAGAAGATTGTTTGCCATATCTGCTGGAACTATTCACAGGTAGAAAAAATTCCTGACAGTTCTACTCATGAGGAGCAGAGACAAGAGTCAAAGTCACATTTAGTTTTTTTCCACCATACCCCAGAATTTCAACTAATTTTGACCTCTGCTGCTACACAGTCTCTTGGCCATCACTCACTTCTGCAAGATTTGATCTTTGCCATGATAGTTCTCCTGGCTGATAACGGAGGCCATTTCGTCCAAGGCTGTGAAGCGTTCCCTCCTGGGCAGTACATCTGCCACAATGGCTTCCAGCTTCTTACTGGCAGCCTCCATCCTGTCCACACTCTCTGGCCAGAAGTCCTGCTTGCCAATCACTTTCCTCATGTCTTCCAAGTAGGACTCACGCAAGGCTGCCTTCTTCAGGAACCTCTGGGCTAGCTGTTCCAGCCTTTCTAGCCTCAGCATCTCGGTTTGCAGTGCTTTTCCCCGGTTGTGCTCTGACTTTTCCAGGATGATCCAGTGCTTTTCCACATCCTGCAGCATCTTCCCCTCTGGGGGCAAGTATGGCCGTTGGTTGTTTGCTCTCTGTTTGGTCCTGATGTTGAAGAGATGAGCTTCAATCATGCCCTTCTCTTGGTATTTGGGGGGTTTCTCCACTGTGCGGAAGGTTTTAAAGTTGGCCATGAGCAGCCACATTTCCTGAAGAGAGTTGGGGAAATGACGGTCATCCAGTTCCAGCACCTTCTGTTTAATCCACTTCAGGAGGTCAGAGACCATCTGCTCATACTGAAGCTTCAAGCCATCTATCTCCTTCAGGAAGAACACAATCTGCAATGGGAATATAAAGTTACAAGCCCCATAAGAAACAGAATGAAACAAGGCCAGTGAAGAGAAAGCAGTGTCTTCAGCTGTCATCACATTTTTATACTGATGTGGTGATAGCCGTCACAGCTGAGGCTAGGTGAAATTCTAGAACAGCCCATCATAGAACATAGATAAATCAATATTATTTAATGTTTAAATTCAGTTTTTATTTAAGAAAACATTCAGAAATAAACAGCATGGCTCACATTTTTTGTTTCACAACTGAAAAATCCGCCCCCTTTTTTTTTTTTCCAGTCTCATTTCTCAACCCCAAACAATTCTATCCTTATATGTAATTACACCCTCTAAGCTCCACCAGTTAGGATCTTAGGAGACCATCTGACAAGATCGTGGTTCTCTCACATGCACACAGCAGACTGTGGTCAAACAGCCCCTTCTCAATCTCTTCTGCTGGAATTGTTTCTCTTTATAAAAATTACTAGAAATATTTTGTGGCTAAACAGGGCTTTGGTAAGGATGATTCAACACTAACTTTTCAAGTCCAAGACATTTATCTGTTTCATTTGTGGCTTGATTTTTTTTTATTTAAAGTTCAGGTAAATACTGGAGCTAACATTTAGAATTAAATCCCTAATGAAATAATAGGTGTTAGAATGAAATCATCCTTTCTTGCCATTTTATGGTTTTTTTCCATCTTTTTTTCCATCTTATTTTTTTCCACACCCTGACTTAGTAAACATGCAGATCTTTAATCCTCCAAATGTCAGGTTTAGTGCTGAAAAATGTTGTCTGCCTCTATCATTCTGCTGGGTTTACCTGCCCCAGCCAGGCAGATTAGTGAGGGAGATGGCACTGAGAAAAGATCCAGTCCTTCCAAGTGGTGATCTGCTTTTGCCTACCAGAAAGTGCACCTGGCAATGACCAAGTGCTCAGTCTTGTAAAAGGAGTAAAATACACCAACCTAGTGCAGGAAAAGCAGCCCCTGACATCAGGGCTCCCTTCTGTATTTTCTGCCATCGTACCCAGTTCTTGCTGAAAGATCCTAGCAAATGCATGGTCACCTCAGATGGGAGAGGGAAAGGAGATTTGCCCCCCCAGGCTGTTTCTCTCTGCCATCCTGGTCACACACTGTCTGAACTCAAAGGCTTCCTTGGCACATTCAGGCTTCCCTCCCAATCCTATTAAATTCAGAGCCGACTATTTGAGAGGACTAAGGGCATGAAGAGATTAACATCTGTTTCCTTCTCCTTCTGAATGTTTGTGTGTGTTAGAAATGCAGGAAGACAAGAATGCAATATAAGACAGGCTGAAAATAGGGAAGGAGTTGAAGGGAGAAAAAGAAGAAGGTAAGTGGAGAGAGAGAAAAGAAAGAATAGAGATAACATGAAAATATGGAAAAAGCAGTGGAGCACAATGAGAATTGAAAAAGGAGAGAGTAGGCAAATAGTTTATTCATAAAATACAAAAGTTATGGCCTACTTGCTCCTTATAGTTCCTCTAATACGTGCTTGTGGACTCAAGGACTATTTCATGTTTATCTAAAGATAAATAATGCGTCCTGGCCAAAATGCCATGTGTGGAGCTGTGAAGTCCTACTGCCTACTCTCCTCACTGACACCCAACCTTCAACTGAATTTCAAGTCCTGTTCTCATCTCTTTGGAGAACATGCTGTTCTAAGACATAGAATCCTAGAGTATCTTGAGTTGAAAGGGATCCTTAAGGACCATTGAGTCCAATTCCCTGCTCCTTGCAGGACTACCTAACATCAAGTTTTCTGATAGAGCATCCTCCAGATACTCCTTCCACACTAACAGGCTTGGTGTTGTGGGGAGCCATGTTACAGGATCATCTAATCCTTGCCCCAGACCACATTTTCAGCTTACCAAACCTTGCTTTGCAAAATCTTTCCACCCTGTCACCACCAGGGAAGTCCCAGTCTGAATTTTTGTGCCTTCCATTAAGGAACGTATTCCCCCTCTCAATTGCACAGGCAGATCTCCAAGTCCAGATGTTCATGTAGGAACCATCCTGGATGTGTAGGTTTTCTGCAGGCTATTTCTTTTGGAGTTTTGTCAAAACAAGAGCAGATTTCTCTAGAGACAGAAGATAAATTCTGTCTAGGGAAGTAGTCTTTGGTGAAACAACTAAAAAAATCCTTTCGTTTTCCATTAGTGGGATGCAAGAAATTTTTAATATAGCTCATGATTTTATGTGAGGTGAAGTGTATGTGGAAACAGAAAAAAACCTTAGCTAAATTTAATTAAAGATACTTTAAAAAATTAAATTTAGCCAATTTAGCTACCATTCTCTCAGTTTTATTTGTTGTTATTGTTGGTGGTGGTATTATTGTTTTGGTTTTGCTTCATTTGTTTGGGCTTTTAGGGTTTTTTTGGGGTTTTTTTTGGTTTTTTTTTTTTGGGCTTTTAGGGTTTTTTTGGGGTTTTTTTTGGTTTTTTTTTTTTTTTTAATTTTCTACCTAAGGAGTTAGAAAGAAAGGATTTGGATTTTCACAGGTAATCAAAACCCAAAGTAGCTCCATAGAATAAGGGATCATCATTCTTATTAAATGAGAAAACTGTTGACTATGTCTGCTTTTGCCTACCCTTAATCTTCTCCCAATATCTCTATGCTTAAAGCTGCCTTGGAACCACATCAGTTCTCAAACAGAAACCGTGAGGTCAAAACCAGGATTGATTTTCAGTGAGATAATTGCAACCATTTTGGAGATCAGAGAGTGTACAGGCTCCAGGTACAAGTCTCACGGTGCAAGGTCTTTCAGATTGTGCCTTTTGATTCAGTTCAAATGATCCTGAAGTTGAGCTTGCACAAAACCCCCCACATTTCCAAATTAAATTTAGCTTTACATTTTTAACTTAGAACTTCCAAAGATACACATGCACTTACTTTGTTAAGTCTCTTTTGTACTGTCTGGCCTTGTTTCAGTTTGGAGAAGTAGTGGTAATAGAGTGACACATAAGTCATGATGGATCTCTCATCTGGATAGGGCACTGCCACATCCTCAGCATCAAGCAGTTTGCTGATCCCAAACTCTCTCTCAGCAACATCAAAGGCATTGTTCAGGTTTTTAATGGGCTGGTCCTGCCGCAGTGAGCTGTAGTGGATAAGATCAGGCCTGGGCAAGGAGAAAAAGAGGGCATGGAGATGAAGGAAGATTTATGTTTGTATTAAGTTCCTTCAGCTCATAAACCATAAACTGTTTATGAGACTAAGTTAATAGTCACATAACTGTCAATGTTATGTGACATTAACACTTTATGTGATCATTACTTTGACCCTGAACTTCATTCAAGAGCATTTCCCCTTGCCTACATAGCAGGAAGAAAATGGCTTCTATGAAATTGAATTACCACTCCCAGCAAATCTCTGCCCTTATTTCTCCTCTTCCCCAATGGGTGAAAACCAAAGCCACCTAGAGAGACAGCTGTGAAAAGGGAGGTGACTACCAGCTGGGGAAGTTCCAAAATCCCACTATGGTATCTTGTATAAGATACAGCAGAACTGTTGAGGACAAAGAAGTGCTCAAGGTTACCAAAGGTGGTTTCTCTCTCCCTTTGGCTGTTTTCTTCACTCTTTTTCAAAGGGACAGAGAAGGGAGAAAGAAAGAGACTGCTTACTCTATTACAGAACCAGAAGATACACATGCTCACAAAGTTCATACAATAAAACCAGTGCCTAAAATAATTATTTTAGAAAAAGAGCAATGGGAACATGACTCAGTGGCTAAGACCAAATGGAGAGTATTGTTCAGATACCTGATATTCCCCTGGAAATTCAATGCTAAAGTCAACTAAAGTTGCTATGAAGCAGGACCTTTAGGTCCTTCCTTCCATGAAGGAGAGAGAGAATATCCATTTAAGAAAGAAGAGTCTTCAGTGAGAAAGGACAGAGAGTATCTGACTCTTTCTTGGCTTGTAATTCAGACCCTGGAACAACTCTTGTCAGAGCTAGAAACAGCAATGAGTAACTCTGCCTCAAGTGATCCACCAAAACTTACCTGTGAGCATGTATGAGTGCGTTGAAGGCCAGCCCATCACTCCAACTTTTGGAGAAGTCCTTCACACTCACATTGGAATAGCTGGCAGTTTTATGCTGACACCAGAGTAATAAGGCTTCATTGGCAAATAGAACATCAGCTCTTCCTCCAAATTCTTCCTGTGAAGAGAGTAAGGAAAAGAAAAATCAATGACAACAATATATTAAAATAGTATCAGTGAGTTTAGGCTTATCTTCCCAAAGATCACTTTGTACTACTCCCCCTCAAAGTCATGACTTACAGACTGTATCTGCCATAAAGGTAGAAAGATTTAACACGAAAATAGAAGTTTTCTATTAAAAAAAAGTGAATTGAATGAATGCAAATCTATAAGGTGAAATGCAGGTGCTGGATTTTTTTAAACATTTCTTTTCTGTAAGGCCTGTAGAAATCAGGCAGAAAGGAAAGTTCAGTTTATTTGCTTCCTTAGCTGTGAAATAGAACTCAGAAACAAAACATGATGCATTCAGGTCTACTGTTAGAAATTATTGACTTTGATTTCATAATACCTTTATAGAATCTTTTTTTCATGTTATTAGAGTACATGTTTAATAATTTAAAAGAGCATCTGCTTCTTCAGAGAAAGAGCAAAGCAGCATCATGGGACTCAAATCTAGAGAGAGCTGTTGACAAAGTAATTAGTCGTGAAGTCAAAAGCCTGCAAAAATTTTGTAGAACGGAGTGAAGAACATGAGCATTCTTTCTATCTCCAAGTCACTGTTTCACCTATTTGAGAAAAAAAAACCAAAACCAAAGTGGATTCAATTGCAGAAGCAAAAAGACAAAGATACAGTTTTACCTTATCAAGTTTGATGGATGAAATCTGAAATCGAAGTATGATGATCCAGATAAGGCCCAGGATTAAGGTTCTGTCACCATCTACAATATTCTCAGGACCAATCACTTTTACTTGTACCTGCTAATAAACCAATATCTGTTCAGTATAACAGCACCTGTGTCCAGCTCTCAGTGTAACAAACTGTTACTGGAGAAGGTGTTCAGAACATTTTCTTAAGCAAAGAGGTTTAATGTTTACATCTTTTCATCAGTCCACAGACTGCAAGCTCCTATATCAGCTCATGATGAATTTCAGCAAAAGCCTGGCAAAGGGATAGTGGTCTCAAAGGTTTAAAGCTCGAATATATATTTTTTGAAAACTGGTAGTTAGGGAGATGAAAGAACCACATTTCTTTCCTCCAAAGTAGAGGAATAGTAGCTCTTTCTAAAACAAATTACTCAAATAACAAAGAAATTAAAATTTGATGAATTTTTCTCTCTAAATAAAATCCCTAGCTTATCTTCAAAGGATATATTACTGTGTACTAGAGGGGGAAACTACAGTGAATATGATGCTATAATTAATTAATAACATATACAAACTGTTGTGATCTCTAATATCAATATTAACTTACCTTGGATTTCAGAAATGTGATGGCTTTGCTGTTGTTCTCTAGAAAATGCACTCTCATCTTTCCCCGGCTTGGTTTGGGCAAATCTTCCCCAGAGAGCAGCTCCAGGAGTTTCATGAGAGGAATGCCATCCTTCAAGTCCGTGTAAATATCTTCTAACTCAATCTTTGCCTGTAAAGACCAGTCAGACACTACAGACTCCATCTCAACACTTGGCACAGAGAACCCTCTACTTCTAAAACGAAACAAACAACCCCTTCTTGATATTTCACTGAGTCTTCTCTATGACAGTGCACATATACACAGAGTGGTGAGTCTTAATTCAGAAAAAATGGATTTGCATTATTTGTGAAAGTAGTCTGAAGTTTAAAAAAACCAACAACCAAACAAAAATACAAACCCACAATGGAGTAAAAAAAAGAAAAAAGCAGGAGATTTTGAAAAATAATAAAAAAAAAATTGAAGCTTTTTCAAAATCAAACCTTTCGGAAATGCTGACATTTTTTATTTCAATTCAAGTGAATTTTTTTAAATCAAAATAATTTTATTCTGAGCTGTGCATTTAATTTAAAAGTTGAGCTGATAATCCCATTCAATGACTCATCTTTTACTCCATAGTCTTAACAAAATTTGTCACGTCCTGCTTGGACCTGCACTACCACCCAAAGTCTCTGTATTTTTAGCCAGAGTCTTACACTAAGTGAAAGGTTAGGATCATTTACAAAAATGTGTTTTATTGCTGCCAGTAATGAGGTCACTCAGCGCCTAGGTGATACAACATGACACCGTCTGTATCCTGACCTAACAAGAACTTGCTTTGGGTGTTTCCTTTTGGCCTTAAGCCACTGAAGTCACATTAAAACCGTATCACACACACAAGAATAATTCACTGTGATTTTGAAATGATAGCAAATAATCTATTTTACATCAAAGAAAAGGAAGAGGGAGAGAGGGAGAGAGGGAGAAAGCGAGAGAAAGAGAGAAAAAAGCTAAGCTATTATCCTTTTAAATTCAGGGGATATTTACATGTTAAGGGGAAAAAGGACCTTCTAATTTCTGATCAGTTACTAATTAGCTTAAGAAATCTTTTCTCCAGAGAAAGCAAAAGACACTGAAAGTGTAAAAACAAGTTAGAGAGTCTTGAAGTCTCTACTGTGTGTGGCACAAGGATTTACAACTTGCTCTACTGATTATGTCCTTAAAAAACCCTCCATGTTTAGTGGCCAACTTTATTTCTTTTTGCATATTAAATAAAACTTAAAATTTTGATTATGATGGACTACAATAAAAACAGTTAAAGCTGTTATATTCTGTGACACTTCCATAAATGAAGAATAGTTAACTTTGAATTTGTAAAAAGACTGGCTTCATATATCTGCTTTATGTCTCACCCAGATGTTGTTTTAATATCTTTGTTGCCTCATTTTTCTCATAAAGATATCAGCCACAGATAGCATAACAAATTCAATCCAATAGCATCCATAGTTCTAGACTTGAAGCAGACAACAGTATAATTGAGAACACTTCAGTGTCCTGTAGTATGATCCAATCACCTCAAAGTGTGCCTTGGAAAGCTGGGATGCACTGCCAGGAAGACCCAGATAAGCTCTGCGCTGTCTCTACCATATATGGTTTGGAAAGCTCTCACAGGCTTTTATGATACGTGAACAAGTACATTGCAGGAATTTAAGACTGGCATTTTTATCTATGAACTTGAAGGCATTTGTAAAATGAGAAAGTATATGTCTACAGTTAAACAGAACTAATTTCCTACACCATAAAAACCTAACTTTCTGCAGGTGGCAAAACAAGCATGTGTTTTGCATTTGTCTGCTCCACTAAAAAAATAAATTTAAAAGTTTGTTGTTCTCTGCAGCTGCCTTTGTACTCTGAAAAATATTACGCTGAAAAAACACATCTGGTACTGAAACACGGTGATGAGCTCCAGTGGACCTAATAGCCTGGTCCTGTTTGGTGTCCCCAACATCCATTTTCATTACTATGTTACTACATTACTACTACAGACTCTAGAAAATGGAATTGTTTTGGATTACATCATTCCTTTCTGTGACACAGCTACATCATTTGTGCCTGAAACTTTATCTGCAGTAAGTCTGGAGACTGGAATACGCTGGCATTACCTTGCAGATACAAATCGACTGCACACTAGCTCTGAAAATTTTTTGAAGTCTGAGAGTTACTGAAAACAAACTGGTCTGTACTTGCATGGCAGTATGTCTGAAATTGCTAAAATTAAGGGTAGTTTTTTAGATCTTTTGAGCAGCAACTCAAACTGAACTGATCAGGCAAAGCATAAAACCTGAATTTTTGGCCAGGCAATTAAGAATTGAGTATTGCTTGGGGAAACCCTGACATCTGCAGATAATTTACTTACAGGAAAAAGAAGCAAATAAGGATTTTCCTTTGAGAGGATCTCCAATGTACAATGGACACCAAAATATGATAGGGTTATACAGTTGACAAGATGAACCTTGATTTCAGAGAAGACTGGTAACATGGACCTCTCTCTCCTTTGGGAGACAGATGTGAGGTAAAAGATAGAGGATGGAGCACTCTGATTAGTCAAATCCTTCCTTTCTCACATGTGACAACATTCAGAAAAAATACAATAAAAATAACATAAAAAAGGATACAGCAGGTAAAATAAAACAAAACAAAACCCAGAAAAAAAAAATCTTCAAATTGAAGGAGCTACCTACATTATTCCTGGAAAAGACATTGTTCATCCAGTTGGTGAAGGTTTTCTTTTGCATGGACATACGCTGCTCCTGCAGCTTTTTGATATGATCTTTTTCATATTCAGTGCTCATGATCACCTAGGAAGTCAGAAACCTCAGTAGGCTGCTGAGTGCTGAAGAGATCTGCCAGGCCACCTACAAAAAACAGTCACATGCCCAGTTGTATATAGGAAACCCAGCACCAAGAGATACAAGATACAATACCACACCCAGTATAATACCTTAATTTCCTTCTGCTTGCACTTTGCACTTTAAGTTCACCAACTTTATTTTTAACTTACTTGAGCTCACTCTTTTAAAATACATCTCTAGTTTCAGGATGAAAATGTGATGTGTATCTATGCTGCCTTTCTTTCTTGCTCTCAGTCTCCACCCAGCCTCCTTGACCCCATGAGGACCACCACTACCTGAAAGCCATCAATAACTTCCTTGGGTGTGCTGAAAGCACATCACAGAGACCTGATCATAGACACTGCCAGAAGGAGGAATCCACAAATCACTTCCAAAAATAAAAAATGTGTTGTGTTCTCTAAGGTCTGGTTGAAATGCTGTCATTGGCTTTCAGACCACAGTATTTCCAACAAAATAAAGAACTGCTTAGAAAGGTAATGGAATCAACTTGCTTTCCCTGTCACAAGAAACCTGTTGTAGTGATTGGAGAGGAGAGAGGGGTCTACTGCTGTCAACCCCCTGCGAAGTGAGGAGAATGAAAAATTAAAACATCTGAGAAACTGTGAGAGTGTGGAGCAATGTGACTTACTTCCCAAAATGCCATGTTTGCTTTGCAAAGGTGAAGTTCTGAACAGTTATGGGCTTTGTACCCTTTTAATTCATAAAACATAAAATACTGGGAAAGAAAACTTTATCTGTCCTAGCATAGGACAGCAATGGGGAACTAACAACATCAGCCACTGCAAAAGGGAAATGGCCATTTTACAGTATTGTAAGGTGTGGAAAGCTCAGAAGCAATGATTAATTAATTTATTTATTTATTACTGCATGTTTTGTTATTTCTTTTTTGTTTCTTAACCCTCTGTGCTTGACTTCTTCAGAACAGGGACGGCATTGAAGCCTGATGGTCAGCAACAACACAGGAAAGAGTTATGACTGTAGATGAAAGCCTAACGAAGAATTTAGCAAATTCTGAAATTATGAATTATTAATTATTAGAATTTTGAAGAACATCCTCTCAGCATTTTCTTATCTTGTTGACTAGTTCAGCACTGCCTGCCTTCTCCATTTGAAGAGCAGATATTCACCTTTCCTTGCTGGAGAGGTGATATTAACTCACTCCCATGCAATAACCCATATAGGTAACCCATATCACAATGCCATTTCTGAGTTTGCCAAATGCTTCTCAGAACCCCTGCAGGCTTCTTTTGTTTTTAAGGACTGCTACCCAAACACTGCAGTCACCCCAAATAATGATGGAACTGGTTTAATTTAGGGATAAAGGAAGCTTATTTTTGAACTACTGCCTCACACAACAGCTCACCTGTTTCCTCAAGTTAGAAATTCTCCCTTCATGAGTAGATAATTACCTATGGACTGATCTGTAATAGATTATCTGCATTTGCAGGATGCATAAACAGTGCTAGGAGACAAATCTAATCATAATGGAACATTACAAGAAAACAAAAGATCAAAGAACGTGAAAAAAAGGGGCTTACCCAGTTTTGGGGGAAGTCCTTTCTGACATTCAGCAGCTGGTTCCCCTGAGGAATGACTTCCACTAGATCCACTCCTATGTTCACCTCACTGCTATAATGCAGAGTGACCTTTGATTTCAGGAACAGAGACCAAGTATTTATGATCTACCTATGAACCTTTCATCTGATCTGAAAGAAATTAACCCATCAGAACACAATGAGTAAAAATTGTCACAGGCCTTGTCCAATTCTTACGCTGAAAAATAATATATGAATGTCACCAAAATTGCTATAAACCAGCCGAAAAGTCATACATAGCTCTGATGCTTTGGTAAAGAGCATTTTGCACAACTAAACTGAAGGTTCTGCCCTTCTAAAGAAGTTCTTACCTTGAAAATTGAACCTGACAATGGACTCATGAAACGAAAGCGCAGCAGAGGGTACAAAGATCAGAGTGATAGCCAAGTGGTTAAACTGGGACACAGCAAACGAGAAGGTGAAACTGAAGTGTTAGGAATTTGCTTAGCACTGCTTTGAGGAAGTTTTGTGCGCAGATATCTGCTCCTGGCAGGGCAAACTGGAGTCAAGCTGTCAGTGCCAGCTGATTCCAAAGTTTATTATTCATGGGCTTCTCATTAATAACAAAAGGGAAAATAATTCTGGTGACTTATATAGATAGTAGAGGGTCCTTTCTGGCCCTTACAAGGTCACACATGCACAGGGCACATTTACCTGGCATCATTGCAAGGAATCAGAAAATTGCTGCTAGGAATCAGTACTAGAAAATGGGCAAGCATCTGAAATCAGAGGCTGTAAGGAAAGTTGTGAAGCTCAGAGATGAGGTAAGGGAATAGCAGTGTTTTTTTCCCTTTTAGCAAGTCTAGTTTAGCTAGCTTCCAAAAGGGACAGGAAGAAATATAAGAAGAAATTAGGAACCCACCCAAACTCAGAACGGATAAAACTTGATCAGTAGATTCGTATGCACACTAAAGAAATATCATATATAATGTCACATAAAACTGTTTAAAATAAAGAAGCTGAATATTTGTATTACAGGTATTTCTCAAAATATTCCCTCCAAATTCCTGGACTAGGAACAATTAATATTCTGGACTAGCCAACGAATACTGTAAGCTGTTTATTTAAATCTGGCACAGGTTGGCTAGGTTGTGTGTGTTGAGAAAATACCCTTATTTCTTTCAAACAGAAGGCAGAGGACCAGTGGGTGAATTGGCCCTGGATGTAGGCATTTCTCCCTATTGCAAGTTAATTATTATCTATATGGTTGAATGTGTAAATCACTGTTTTTGCTTTTTATGATGATACAAGGCAAAGATATGGTATAAAATTTCACTAACTCCTCAATATCTATCTAAAGTTCAAAGTTAAATGGTGAACCCTTATGTGACAGCAATAAATAACGCCATTTCCTCCGTTATTTATATCCTAGCAAAGTAAGAGGAAGGGCACAACAATATTTGCGTGCAGTTTCCTGGAATGATCAGGAAAATCATCACCCGTCTAGGTAATTATGGGCCCTCTCTTGCTGCCTTTGCAGAGAAGGAAAGCCTTCCCACCCACCTCAGGAAGAAGGGCCTAAAGAATACCCTTCCCTTGCCTTGTTTCCAGCCTGAAGTGGTTTTCCATGTTGGCAGATGTGTTTCTTTGTTTCCTGACAGGAAGGATCCTGATGCCGGATTCCCCTCTATAAAACCACCATCAGTCAGATGTGTTAGGATGTCTTACCACCCTTCCTTATCTGCTCACAGTCTTGTTCTGCTTAAGAGGAAAACGGAGACTATGGAGATCAAAAAGACACAAGCAGTCTGTTGTGCAGCCCCAAAACTCCACAGTTCCCAGCCCATCCCCCACTGACAACTGACAACACCCTGTAAATCAAAGAAGGACGTGACACTTATTTCTATCTATTTGAATTCTTTTTCTTAAATGTCATCATTGTCCTCCTCTCATAACAGGCATGTGAATTCCCAGCTCCTCTCTAAGATGGGAAGAAATGTTTAATTCCCCTACCATGAAAAGCATAAAAGTGACAGTCACAGGGTTGCAGATGCTGAGTTTGCTGCTACCACTCCCACCCTGACCTCAAGTGAGGGCTGATCACCATGAACTTTCCCAGGGCAGCACAGGCTGTGCTCTTCAGGCAGCAGCACTAGCTTCCCCTCATCAATGCCTTTGCCCACGGGGATGGAGGAGTCTGCCGGAGGAACACACACACACATGTGGGTGCAGATGCCTTCCCGGGACAAAGCATCCCCACTAAGCCCTTTGTAGCTGTCAGTCCCGTAACTTAATGAGTGCCTCATTGTACCAAGCTGCTACAGCCGTGCCCTACGCTGCCACTGAGCAAAGCCAGCTCCGATTTCAAAGCCTTGTGACCACACGCATGCCTGCTCTAGCGGGGGCCGAGTCCATTCACATGGCACAGGTGAAAGGTCTAGCACAGTGCATCACCATCCATTGTGTAAGCTTTGCATACACACCTTTTTGAAGGTACAAGAAAGTTCTGTCTGATCCCTGCTAAGGAGAGGGTTCCCCAAATCTCAAAGAAAATAAGCATGTTAAATGTAAAAATGTGCATGACAGCTCAGCCCTTTATCCCCCGCTGTGTCTCCAGCCATGTTACTTCCACATGCAAGAGTCTCAAAACATCTGGACATTAACTCCATGGGGTATAAAGGCAGCCCCCTCCTGGGGTTACAGTCTTGTAGCTCACAGTGTGCCGAGCAAGCACAGAAATTCTCCTGCTGCCTGGGGCCAGCAGTCTGGGTCCCACAGGTGGCCCTTTCCCTCTGCCACCCTCCCCAGCTCTGGCAAACAGCTGATGTTCAGTTTCATCAACATAGTGTGGACACAAATGAGCTGAACTATGATCCCAGAAGGTTCCCTAACCACACCTAACCACATTCCTAATCACATATTACACGTAAAGTTAGACCTCATTGCAGCACAGAGAAACTATACCGTGGATATCGAGAACACTGGAGAGGAGCAGACAGTAAATTACTGCAAGAAGCTGTTCACTCCCTTGGGAATGGAATACTAGAGCTGAAGAAAAGTTGAGAGGAGTTAGCCAAAAGCAGCTGAGGAGAGGCATGGTAACCTCCAGCTCAGTCTGCACAGCAGATTCCCTGCTTTCACAAGCCTCTCAGCCAAACTTTTGTCCCAAAATAGCCACGTTTCTCTCAGCTTCTTTCCCCGAAGCACACCACCCCCAGGCATCCCCCTTTCCCTGCCTCCTACATACCTGTTGTGCCTGCACTGCTGTCACCAGCCACGCTGGGGTGCCACCCACCTGCAGGCAGGCGGGTCCACGGTGGATGGAGCTTCTCTTAAAGCTGAGCTCTGCCTGGGAGGATCCAACCCGGCATCCCAGGATGCTGGGTTGTTACAAACCTCAGCCTCCTCATGCTCTAGTCTAAACTAGAAGTTGCTTTTCTCTTTGAATAGTTGGCTAGCAGAAACATGACATCAACAGAGAGCAGAACTCAAGCAGAACAGTCGAATTACATCATCCAAAGGAACTGGAGCCCCTCATTGCATTTGAAAAAGAGGACAGCTTAAAGCAAAATTAGATGGATTTATTTTTCCTGGCATGAAGGTCAGTCATCTTTTTGAAACAGAAAATATATGTTTGCTTGTTTAGTCATGAGTTAAAGATATTTTCTCCTTGGAGCTCTTTATGTTATCTTGTAATTTCCCTTCTGTTTCTGAACCTCAAATAGTTAACATAAGAGCTTCAAAGGCTTTTTGAGATAACACATGGGACAAAGGACTTCAGTCTCTTTCCATTTCATATAAACATACTTAAAAGGTTTCAAGTGACAGAATGACCTTAATATTTTGAACATCAAACTGAAACTGGGCCTTAGAAATCACCATATTGGCAAGGCCAGATCTAACTAACATATTTTTATCATTTAATTCAGAAATTTCCATTTTTTTTCATTGCTAATGAAGACTGTTGCCTGAATGAAACTTCTCATTCACAGCTGTATTTTAGGGGTTTGTTTGTATATCGGGCTGATGAAGCATTTAGCACCATTTATTGATGAAACAAAACTGTGGGATTCACACATGGAAGTGGCTCCCAGCATGCTTAGTGCCAGAGCACTGCACCTACCCCCGGGGACAGTGCACACCATGGTGTGCTCTCAGGTTTTGGTCCCCCACTGCCCCACAGATTACTGACTGCAAACCAGCCCAGCCATCCCGGTTTCCTTGTGAAGGTGTCCAGTCATGTGGAATGGTTGAAGGTCATTGGCAAAAATACTGTATAAAGGTTTTCAGCTGCTTCCCAGATCTCTCGTGGCTATTTTAGGACAAAAATGTATAAACAGTTAACATTAGAGATGTGAATTTTAGCAGATGACACAGTGATACAACATGAATAAAAATGGCAATTACTCTCCATTGTAGGCAAAAATTGCCAAGCCCAGAGCTTACTGGTTATACTTATATTGTTTGTTAATTTCTTACTTTCAGACTAGACACAAAATAATGCATTTTGAGAAAAAACCCACAGAATTATCTGAAAAAAAAATCACTAAGCATGAGCAGCATGTTTCAGCAGTTCCTTGTTTAAAAAATTGAAAAATGGTGAACACTGAAATCCCATAGCTCTGAAATAGAGCACCTGGTTAGAGATACATACCATTCATGAGCTACTTTCACTACAATGAAATCTTCAGAGCTCCAGAATGAAGTGGAATATGGGTCGCTGAGCTAGCAAGACTCGAAAGATCATAGACAAGCTCCACCTCAGAGAAAAGAATAGGTGGGAAAACAACTTAGACATGGCATTAGTGAGCTTCCAGCGTTCACTGGACCAGAAACTGAGTTCACAGTCTATCACCAGGTACAAATCTGTGCTAGCAGGAAGTACTCCAATGGGAAAAGGGAGAGGAGTCTGCCTCATGGTTTCCATCGGTATTTCCACTCAGGTCAGAAAAGCTGCATAGATTCAAGACTTCTGAACATACTGGTGAAAGACCACTTCATCTTCCTGACTGTGTTTTGATCACAACAGGTGTTTATTTGGTATGGATATTTATTTACAGCTCATTGCTGTGATCCCTGAGCAAAGAAAGGCACTTTCAGCAGATGCATTTGTTCACCTGCCTGAGCAAGGAAAGGCAGCCAAATTTTTCTCCTGTCTTGCAGCATAGCAAGATCAGAGAAACCCAGAGCAGTGTTTGCTCCAAAGGCCTTATAAATGCACCAGACACAGGAGCAAATAAGGTTTGGAGAAACTAAGTGGCATACCAGTACTCTTTCCAAGGTTAGTACTGCCACCAGAGTTAAACCAGAAATGTTTCACAGTTTAAGAGTGCCAAATACTAGAAGTAACAATTACTGCAAAACTTACAAACTGGTAGAATGGACACTTGTCTACTTTTCCTGTTATCCAAATATAAATTGTGGATTAGAGAGAACAACTGCTGAAGTGTGCTGTAAATTTTTCCAAGTCTGAAATGTCTCATATGCAGAGCATGTAAAACAACATTCTATTACAAATAAACCCCCAAAGAGCAGCCCCTCCCACCTCCAAACAACACCTTCTTCAGATTATTTTTTACTTTAATAAGGAGCAGTTCCAGCAAGTCGCCGCAGTTTGGAGCCCCCAGGAACCCACATGTTGTTTGCATGTGAAATGCTCGCTTTCATGTGGCATATGGCACCAGGAGCCAAACAGCCTGGTTTGCCAACACTGCCACAGATGAGCTCCACTGCAGCTGAAATTTGGCCACAGTAGGAGCAATGGCTAAACTAGCATCCTGATGGTACAGATACATCTTTGGAAATGCCTCAAGCAAGATGTGTGCACAGAGGAGGAAGAGAGGGGCAGGAGGAATTATTTTCAGCACAATGTTACAATGAATGCTCTATTGATACCAGTGGTTATTCTCAAGTAGTAGGCAGCATGGTGTGAAAGATGCCTTTGGATTTTTTGGGACAAACGCTCCAAAGTGCTTTTTGCTAAGCTGCTATTCAATCTACACTTACTTTTAAAGAATAGTACCCTCACTGAAGTTTAAAGTACCACCTCTCAGATCAAGTTTTAAAATTCCAATCCACACAGGAAGTTTTAGATTTATGTTTTACACTTGGACTTTACAAAACTTCCACATTTAGACATTAGGAAGCTCCAAAATTACATTCTGCTATAACGTGTTAATTACAGAGAGGTGCTGGAGGTTTGTGGGAGCTTTTTAAATTCTTTACAGATAAATTTAATTCTGGAATCAAGCCTTGGCACAAGCAGTAATTTCAGCAACATGTTCAAGGGCACAGAAAAGAAGTAGCCAGAACCTATTATGGATACACAAACTGAGGTGGGAAAATCAGCAGCTTGCCAAACAGCAACTCTGCCTATCACCCTTAAGTAGCAGGAATACAAAATTCCAGTCGCTGAAAGATTATCTTCCAGAAAGAAGCACACAACCCAAAAATCTCAGATAGTTCAATATTAGTTTATTAAATCAGCAATTTTTATCACTTTCTAAAAATGATTACAAAGCATATTAAAATATATTACAGTATCTGCAAAGAATTTACTGTGTACTGAAAGTGCAACAATAATGAACTTATAATTTTGTTTGCCTAGTTGGACAAACTGAAGCACACTGCACAGGTCAAGCCTTTCCTCAATAATCAGAGTGCCTTTTAAGTGAAAACAGTGTTTAACAAAAATATTAGAAAATGTGAGCATGTGAAATAGAAAATGAAGTTCATAATCATTCTCTCAGTGCTGAATTACACATATCCATCAACCATACAATTCAAACTCTGCTTGAGATCCAACAATTTAAAAAGCCACCAAAATGAGTGCACATTGTGAAGGGAAGGAAGTGACAGGAAGAAAAAGAGGGTGCATTTCAAGTGCTGGCAATAAAAAATGTTGAAAGCCAGGGACCACATACCTGCTGCTTTGAGATCAGGTTCCACACAAATTCACACCACACCCAATTAACAACCGGGACCTCACCCTAACTTAAATATCTTTGTAAACTCTCCAATTTCAAGCTGTCACAGCTTTTAAGTCTCTCAATGTCCTGTATTGTGGTTATGAACTGTAGCCATACATTTTCTGCTCAAATCTACAACAAAACTTCATAATTTCGGAAGGAATAGAACTAGGCTTGCAAATTGCAACTCTGGAATAGCTGGAGAAAAGGTAGAAGCAGGAGTTCTACTTTAGTTTAAGACAGGAGGCTATATCAGTGGGCACAGATTTCACAGGACTACTTCCAGCCAGCCTTGAATAATCTTGCAGAAAATGTTATTAGAATCCTAAGCATAAAATGTCCAACCAATCCAACATCTTCACCTTTCTTCGGCAGACATTAGTAACAAACAGAACACCAAAGATTACCTCATACTGCTGTTACCAATAACAACTTAGAGCATACTGTCCTGAGAGAAGGCAATCCTGCTCACTTCCCATGCTTTTAACACACATATTCACTAACTCCACAGAAAATTATCCAAACAGTTGTGTGTGGCTGGTTTAACTGAATGGGCTTGCAGACAGCCAGCAAGGCAAATGGGGGAGGCCCATGGACCTGCGAGGACGTAGTGAGAAGAGATGCCCTCCCCTGGGCAGCAGCAAGCTACTTTAGTTGTGCAAGAAATTGCTGTTTCAAGTTCACATGAAATGCACTGTATTCCAATCATCTAAATGTGATGCTAGTTCACTGTAGCACATACCTAGAAATACATTTATGGAGCTGTGGATGCCGACCATGAAACACTTCTCTTTCTCCAGACAGCCAGAGAAAATCCACCTCTACTCCTACACATGCTTCATGCATTCATCTTCCAAATTCTACAGGAACACAAAGCATAATACTAAAATCCCATGAAGGCAAAATATTTTAACTTATCAAAACGATGCATTTTAATTTGTCTGCCTTAAAACCAAGCTAGCACTGTCACAGAGACTGAAGAAAAGGCTTTGGTCTCCATTTTACTACCAACAAAACTGGAAAAATAAAATAAAACCACTGACACTATCCTGCTCTTTTCACTGAAGGAGGATATTTCCAATGGCACGGGATCACATAGCTCTAATATATCTGGAGCATCACCCCTGGAAGTTACATGTGGTGGGAAATCAAGCATGAGTCCACCCCTGCAGCCCTGTGCTGCTACAAAGCAAGGTAAGGCAGGATCAGAAGATCAACTGCTTCCCAGATCTCTCAGCTTTGCCTACACTACAGCTGTCACAATACACAAGCTTGCATTCCTTCTCCTGGTGGCTCTCCTGATTAAACTAGTCACTAGTAATAAGCCGGTCAGTAGTGTATAAAGTGGTACTGACTGCAGACACTACCTACAAACAAACATGTTACTACTTCTGCAGCCTTTCTCTTTTTCTTGACACCTGCAATGTCTATAAACTACATTTTGTTCAATCAAAAATAAATTACATAGAAAATAGTTACTCTGCAGATGTACAGACACACAGGTAGACTCAGCATCAAGTTTCACAGCTTTACTAAAGTGCACAGAGATGCACTACGGTTAATTTGGCTCCTAATTTAGGTCTAACAGAAATAAAGTTGGTATGCTTGAATGAAATAAAGTTGGTATGCTTGAATGATAGGAAAAATACCTAAAAATTAAAAAAAAAAAAAATCAAGTTCTCAGAATAATTTAGCTAAGCCAGGACATCCTTGATACAGGCCAAAAAACCTGGCAAGGTAAAGGTGGTGTTCTGCCATTACTTAAAATAGAATCATTTGTTTTTTTCCCCCATGGAGGAGCCCTGACAAAGTTCATGGAAATTGCACCTCAGAATAGAACAGATGCAGGAAGATGAGAGGTCCAGAAAGATGTGAAGTATTAAACCTGACAACCTACAAAGACATGATTTGAAAAAAGAAGCTAAGGCTTTTCTTAGATCACACACAAACCTGTACACGGAAGTGTGACTAAAACCTTAACTGGGAGACAATATCCAAACTATTTCCCTCCCGACCCCTATTGCAAGGAAGTTAAGCACTTTTTATCTTGCTCTGTTCAAGAAGGCATTACTGCTGCCACTTACTGAGACATAACAAAAAAGTGCTCAAAACTACAGTACCTTTGATGTATAGGGTCTTTCCTATTACAAATGGAATACAAGTCAATTCCTGCTCATACACATGGACCATAACTGACTGCCAAATTTGATTTTAGGAAAGAACTGGCCATCCCTGAAAGACTCAAGTTCACAGGGCCAAAGACTTGCCTTCTTTTAAGGTACTGATAAAAATCAGTAGTAAGCAGACAGTATGTTTAACTTTGATTGTGTGTTGTTGGGAAATAAATGTTTATTTAGCATCCATTCCTTTCATGGATTGTTTTCAATAAAGGAGTAGTATCTGGAGGAATGGGTCTATCATTTATTACAGTCAATGTAACAGTTCCTGTTAGCCTTCCCATCCTTCAAATCTGCCACCATGGGAATTTAATCTCTTTCGTGGTTGTCAGCTACATGTTGGTAAAAGAGATAAAAACTTCTCTTAAATGTATTATATTTTAAAAATACACAGTCATAACTGTATAATTAGCTGTAAATAGAAATTAAATACAGATGAAAATATCCCAAGACAATATGATGTGCTTTGAAGAGGTTGACTTTGAGCAATACACCTTTTTTGAACAGAAAGTGAGGCTTAATTTCAATGCAAACATGTTTTTTTTAACTTAAGAAACCATTCTGCTGTCACTTTGAACCATTCAGAAATTCATTATCTGCAGAGAAGCTAAGCTTAAACCGCAAAGAAAATTATAAATCCAAGGAACAAACGAGATATCTGTTAATACTGAATATATAGTGCCGTGTAAAACTGAAGAAGCTGTTTTTCAGGTAACACACAATGACAGATTGAAAAATAATTTTACTATTTTGCAGTTCCAGCTAGACTCTAAAGTTTTAAAACAAGTTTGTTCATATTCTGAGCACTTACAAGTCTCTCCTCATCACTCTATCTTTTTCTACCTTCATTTAAATAAGAAGAAAAAAAAGAATTTCCTTTTATATCAGCCTTTTTTTAGTCTATAGAGATACTGACGTTCAGTCAATGGCTTAAGTACATTTTTAAGACCTAACTATTCCTTGCATAGGCAGGTGAATTTAACATTTAGAGCTTCAGTGTGCTATTTAGAATGGTTTGGAGACACTTATGGTTGGTAAGTATTTAGGTTTGGTGAAGGTCAGCAACTTTTATGCATGGTCTTTTCTGCTTTATGGTTGTAATGGCAGCGAGACATGGACATAGGACTACAAAAACATTTTCACCTTATGACAGAGCTATTATAAGGCACTTGTGATAAGCATGTCTGAGTGAAGGTCAGCAGGGACAGCAACACGAATGTTTCCCTGCTGCCATGCTCATAACTTCAGTAGCGTGCATGAAATGTGCTGTGAGGTTTAAGGATCTAAGCTTAACTTCAAATTTTGCTATTCTCAACACATCTCCTGTGGGATTTTCAAAATCCTCATTCTTCTCCTTGTACTGTTCATTCTGCTGTCTGGAAAGGTTTCCTGTGAGATGGTGGCACCAGGTGGGAAGGTAGTGTGCCAGGCAGTTCATATCCATCCAGTTTAATCTTGATGAGATGTTTTGCTAATGCAAACTCTTCATCATCCAACATCCCATCACCATCACAGTCTGCAAGTTTCCAGATCTTCCCCAAGACGCTATTGGGTAGTTTAGAAGTCACCATCTCCTTCTTTGCACTAATCCCAGATATTTTGCCATTGATTGGTGACAGAGTGTAGAAAATCTCATCGTAAGCAGGTTTATCTTTGGCAACAACCCACTCCTCTTCATCAGCTCCTTCCTTGGCACCTTCCCCATATCCATGGCCAAAAGGTCCTGCCATGGTGCCATCAAATGCTCCACCATGTACCATCTCTGTGGGCATGTTGCTCTCTTCCTGTCTGATTAGGTTCATCAAGGAGGCAATTTTGTTGGCCAGCATGTTATCCACAGCTTCAATTAGCTTTGGTTTCAAAGAATGAAATTTAGTGAAGTCACAATTCTCCAACTGCTCCTGTGAATGACACAGTGAAAATAGTTAAAAACTATTCCAAAACATTGAAAAGTTTAAAGAAAGGGCTTCAAATTAAAATAATCAAGTAAAAATTCAATTAAAGTAAGTATCTTTTGAGGCCATTTCTATAGCTGAAACTCCTCTTGAAGGAGAAACAAAAGTGACACATGTGTACCATATAACCAATATATTTGATCAAACACACTAAGAAAATTTTGCAACAGTGTATGAGTTTGTCTATTAAATTACATTTACAATACAGTTTTCAAAGTGCAGTGGAAAAAACCACAGAAGTTGATGAATGTTACCCAGCAACTTTCCAATTGATGATTTTTTTCCAAACATCAAAGAAAGCATGCAAGTAAGTCCTCAGTCCTGGTAGCACTTATGCAAGTGTTGAAAGTTAAAAATAAAATCAAATGTTTGCAGGACTGATCTGATTTTATAGATTAGACTTCTTGGTTGCGGTTAGGTCAGGAATAAGTGTCCTTTACCAATAACAAAAAGCTGAGTTGAGGTAATAGCATCAGTGTTTTATAGCAGTGCTGCCAGAACTCATGAAGTCAGATGGACCCTGCAGAATTTGTGGAGTTATCACCCTACTAACACCAGTGAGATGTTTACCTAGGTGATATGTACTATTCCAACACAAGCCCAAGCATGTTTTTACACCACAGTCTTGGAAAATTAAAAATGCTTTAGCCAATTATTAACTTTTTTCTAAATGCAAAATGCTTACCAGGAAGAAAAAGCGTGGAAAAGGTTAAAAAAAACCAAACATCACCACCACTTCTCATCTTCTGTAAAACGATGGTGAATTGCTTTTAAAAATCCCATCTATCACCCCAAGGAGCTGCTCCTATACATATCAAAATGATCATGACATGAACTCAAGAAACTTGGAGCATGGGGTAAAAACAGTCAAGCAACAACTCTGTTCAGGTGGCATTTATACATAATCACCTGATTTACAGCACCTGATCAGAATAAATTTATGTAGTATAAATCTCAAGAAGCAAAGGTTAACTTGCTATCTGTTTTTGGCACAATTTTGTTTTCACATAATTTTGCTTTCTCACAATTTTGCTCATTACAGGGGTGACTGATCTCTCCTGCACATATTTGCTGCCATCTGCTGCTGAGGCTTAACTGACATGTACAGTAAATCTGAAAGAGTTCTATTCGAGTTTTGTTTCAATATTCAGAGCTCTCATTCTCTCATTCTGCATCGCAAACAAAAGCAGCAAGGGAAGAAAGAGTCAACTTCTGCACAAAATACCCTTTCAAAGCCTTACTCGTGAAACCCCTCCAACAATCCTGCCTATGAAAACTTGGCTAAAATACATCCTGTGCTCCATCTATGATTTGCTGTCTCATGCCAATAGTTGATTCCCAGGTTAAATATTTCATGAAAGAAATGTGTGCCTTCCTACAGATAATCAGCCTATCATCACTCCTGATGATTAGCTGTGCAGGTGTACCGCATATACTGTCAGAATGATACATCTGGAAAACATCCTTCATCACACTCATGGCTAGTCCATGGTCAGAGCAAACTGCAGGCTCCTGATCTCTTGTTCTTTGGCTTTAAAGCTGAATTATCCTCTAATTCAAAGGCCATTTAAGAAGCCTATAATCTAAAATACAAAAATTGCCAATTGATGTTTGAAATCACGGCTAACACATTATTAGTAGTTTTTCCCTAGGGTATTTTCTAAACAGCTCATCTCAAATGAGAGAACAGAAATACGTAGGCAAGAAAGTGTCAGAAAGTTGATGGAATGACTGTAGAAAATCCAAAAGAGGAAGAGACAAAATGTATTTAAAAATTAGTTGCGTGTATAAGCCAAAAACTTCTCTCTGTCCTTCATAGAATACAATCTAAACAGGACAGGAAAAAAGCAAAATAGTATTTTTGGAAGCAAGAAATTTTAAACTGGACTTTTCAAGTAACACACTGCTTTTATTACTCACTGGGGAACAGTACCAGTAAAAACAGAAACAGAGAAGAGTAAAAATGCACTCATGACTAAATATTTGATACCATTACAAAAATGATAAATATAACCACATTTAGTATTCAGAACAAGAAGCTCCTTAACCTGTGAGTGTTCACTGCCATTTTATTTGCACAAAGCCTTTAGTACTTAGTTCCAGGAGAGACCAAGTCCTGACTAAAAGGACAAAAGTCAGATACCTTATTCCTTATTCTCAGGTCAGATTCCTTATTTTCATATTCTTTATGTAATCCTGTATCAATGAATGCACACTAAGAAACTTACCACTCTTTTTTAGTCTGTGCTGCTTCCAAGTCACTCTAATGTCCTTTCAGTCAAATGACTGTCATTTCAACAGCTCTACTGCCAAAGACCCTAAGCTTTAATGCTGAAATACTCTGTTCTATTTTTCCAATTTGGCAATCCTGCTACACAGTTAAAAAGTTATTTCAGTGGAACGGTAATCTACCATCTTACCTGCATTTTCTTGACTTCAGGGAAGTCCCCTGCTGAGATATGGTGTTCCCTTTGCAGCTGGATGTAGATCTCTGGCAACTTGTTGATCAGTTCCTTCTTCTTGTTCTCTTTCCCAAATACAGAGGGCATCTCTTTTTTCAGATAGCTGATGATATAAGCATGAACCTAAAAAGAAGCAAAACTGAAATCAAAACTACTGTTTACCAACACTTAGCAGTAGTGTTCCTCACTTAGGTCATAAAAAGAAACAGAAATATGTTTCCCTAAAGAAAGATATTATCAACTACTGTTTCTGGAACTTTGTGTTTACATGAACAGTTAGCTATCAGTTAGTTATTATTAGCTTTTGCTGCTTTCAGCATTCCTTTGAAGGGAAGAGAGAAAGGAAACACATTTCAAAGAAATACAGATGCACACTTGCTGTTTTAAGGAGAATGCTGGTACAGCATGAGCACCAAGAGCAAAAGGAAGAGCAAGACCCCAAACCCCACATCCTGACACTGTTCACAGAGCTCCAGCCATACTGGCCCATCCGTATCATTTGTAACTTATTTGCCTCACCGGCCATTGTGGGAATCAATGGGATGATTCCTCCAGTAACCCAAGTATGCAAAGTGGCAGGGCTATCTCTTTGAAGTGATATTGCATTCCTACCTATTTACTCACAGAAAAGTGAGTACCTGCAGTCTATGCAGCCACCTATGCAGATGACAGAGCAGCCAGTTCCAAGAGGAGCACTATGACATGGCTGCCTTGTGAAGCCCTAGGGAGAGAATTTGAGTCTTTCCAGCTTATAAGGAAAGACATTAATTTAGGATGTCTTTAAACACATTGATTCTTGCATTGCCATCAAAATACCCATCCTGCCCGCCTTCCTTATGTCTTTATTCTGAACCACTCATCACCCTCACTCAACATCTCCCCCTTGCCACTCTCCCACCTCCTTTCCCCATCAAAAGGATCTGCTTGGCCACAGAGCAAGTGATCAGGTCCAGAACAGAAACAGCAGCTGCACTTCCTAACTGAGGTGAGTTCACCTATCCAGCTCACTGCATGGACGTTGATACTCATTTTGCACACAAGAGGGAAGGCACCAGGGCAAATCCTTCTTTTATAAGTAATGCATGGCCATCCCAACTTGATGTTACCAAACTGCCCTCCTAAGCTCTGACCTGGCCAGGACCATGGCAGACAATGACCTCCACAACAGGATGTCTTTACAGAACTCAGGTCCTTGTTCATTTAAGAAGAATGTAGCTATCCACAAAACAGAAGTTATTTACAATTTTCACACACACAGAAAAAGAGTTAAAAATGAGGCATGTCTATCAAACTCTTGAGCAATAAACAGGCAAAATTTTGAAGACTGGTGGAAGACAAACTACCATTAAAAAGAATCAGTAAAACAAGTGATTGCTTCGGTGTTGTGTAAGTATAATACTTAATACCTACCAAACCATGACAAAATGTGTATTATAGCATTCTACATAAACCTTACACAATATGCACATGGCAATTGCTCTCCTATTCATTTCCTTACGTGTTGAGAAGGAAACAGAAAAAAAAAATCTTTGCCTTTAAAAGAAAAATTATGTAGCCAGTTGTGCACATCTTAAGTTCACAAAATTTCACAAAACAACACTTCCTTATATCTAAAAAGAGTGTATGCATTTTAATGGCAAATAAATGTACATTTCTACAGAGGAGAAAAAAACTCCAGCACTAAGAAGCGTAAAATCCATGAAATTTTCTAAGAGTATAGATATGAGTATTTCTCCAGAAATACAGAATGGATTCAATAAGGGTATTTTTGAACACTTGTAAACAATTGTAAATAATTTTATGACTCTTATGTCTAAAATAACATTTCTATCTGACTCAGAAGAGTATGTTTATAATGCATAAGCACTAACAGCTTCACATGTGTATTCTACATGGCCTAAGGTCTGCCAGTATGCACATGTGTTTCTTGTAGATAAGAACAGTCCCCATCTTCAAAATGGGATAGTGAGTCACAGGACCTAAGGCAAAACAAAAAAAAAGAAAAAAGCCTAATGCCCAAATTTGACAGCATGTTAAGAATTTGCTTTTGTTTCTAGTTACTGTAAATGCTTTAGAAAACATTAAGAAGAAGGTAGCACAGAAATAGGGTAAAAGAAACCCCATGCTCAGTGCTGTAAAAAGCGATTTTTTCACTGTCAATACTATGAGAGCAGCTTGGAAGGCAGAAAAATGACACTGGATTACATTGCTGCTTTCCTGCAGATAAACAGTTTATTCCCCTTCCGTGACTGTCTAACATATCCCTAAGAGCACTGCGTTCTGTACTTACCTTTATCCATTTTTTATTTTACATTTCACAGAAATATCTAAAAATTACTCAACTGATACTCCTTCAATGCCAAAATGGTTGTAACAAATGAGAACAAAATGCTGCCAACATTTACAAAACAGACTGGAACTGAGGTTGCTCCGGGATTAGAGCAACTTTTAATACAACATCATTGTGATTTTAAATGGCATTTTCAAAAAAGTGACTCCTACAGGGTGCTGTAAAGCTCAGGCTACAAAAATATCCCCAAACACACCCCTCCAGTCCCGAAGAATAACCCCACCAAAACCCCTCAAAAGTCTGTCTTCATATTCAGAAAGTTAAATAAGCCAACACAGGAAGTGGTACACACCCCCAAACAACTATTCATGTACCAATGGAACTGCAAGTCCTCTTAATTTTGATTAGAAGTTCACATTAAAATGTGTTCCAAGGAAAATGCATTTTGTTTGATAACTGCTCGGGAAATCAGAGTTCACGTCTGCTACCAATAGCTTTCTCCCCAAGTGACTTATCTTTCCTTGAAAAATTGACAATTCAATCCAAGATTAAAAGCTGTGCTAAAAAGACACTGTTTATAGCAAGAGAAAAATTGGGAAGGTTAAGAAAGGACATGCTGAGAACAGCAGAGACTACTCACTCAATTTTGTTACTTCTCTTTTCTTACCTTTGCAAGTCTTGCCCTTTTAATGAGATCATTGAGTTTCCTCACAGCAGCCTTCTGTGGGAGACTCTGGATATCCTTGAAAAGATCCTGTGCCTCAGCTTCAAAGAGCCTTCGATTGTCTGTGTTCCGGAGAGGATGGGCCCAGAAGGAGCCAATGTAGACCCGCAGCACCTCTGGCGTGTCAATCACCTTTCCCAGGGACCACATGAGTGCACCATAGACCCTCATCAGCTGCTGGGTGTCCACCTGGTCAGCCTTGTTAAGCACCACTCGAATCTTGTCATCCTGGCCCCGGAATGACTTAATGGCCTCTGAAAACTCATCAGATATATCCAGCTTATGGGCATCAAAAAGGAGGATGATTCGGTCAACCCTCTCAGCAAACCACTGGAGGACTTGGCAGAAGTCATAGCCTGAAGGAAGAACACACTGTTAACAGTCTTACCATTCAGAAAAGTGAGTCTTGGAGAAGGTAGGGCTGGGGATAGCGGACAAGGCAGTAACAGCCTTTAACTGGGAGCAAAAAGGAAATTTATTACTCAGGAGGACAGTATCTGTGGACAGCCAAGTCAGGACAACTGTATCCTGCATTTTCGTGGACCAGTCTCACTATTACCACCTTTTGTTTTTATCACTGCCCTTTTTTCTGTCCCACACCCACATTTGCCTCTTTCCAGGAATCTGGTTCCAGCACAGCACCCAAGCTAAACAGGACTGTGGGGCTCTTTTCATCACTGCCAATACTGGTCACTTTGGTAGCACTGCTTATCTGAATTAACAAGGAAAATGGTGCAAATGCAGCATTCCAGCGCAAGTCAGCAACCAGAAGTATTCGGATTTTAAAACCCTTTTCATACTCATCTCTCCTTACATTGCAACACTTGCTGTTCTTTTTGCCACAGCAGACTAACAAGTACAATTTACAAGTAGTGACTGCATTGCTGATGGCTTTGAGGACACAGCAGGTTACAGAACATGGGCAGTGACCTTTCTGATCACCTGAAACAAGCTTTATCACGTTCTAAAGGAAAGCCTATTCATAGCACCCATCTAAATGCTTGTACAGGTTCAGCTGGTACCTAATCCACACAACAAACAGGATTCAGGACCTCCTTATTCAGAAGTGACACATCTAATCCGCAGAGTCACCACTGGTGATGCAGCTTTGGGTTTGGAATGGATGTGACTCATTGACTCATCTAGTATGCATAAGAAATAGCAAAGTATGTACTGGGAGCTTTTTGCTTTAAAAAGAAAAACAACACACATCTATTTTCTCCTGAACTCTTTCCCAATACTTTTTGAAACACTTGCCTTCACACCACTCAGTCATGAACCAAACACCCCTCCCTTCCTAGAAGAGGCTCCTCCCTACATCCTGCCAGAGACTCATTTTGCCTTCCAAACTTTGCAGACCACACAGACATTTCTGTCTGCAAGGGCGTGAACATCACCAGAGATGCTGCAAAAGCAGCACAGGGACAGGCATTGTCTGACCAGGGGACAATGCTGGCAGACATCTGCACATTCTCCAGCAGCCACTTACACTGCCCCTGAACTGACAGGCAGGAAGCTTCTGGCACATCCTCCTGCTGGCAACAGGAGCGGGAAAGGTGTGTCTTGAGATGTCTTTGAATGGTGCCCTCTGTGTATATTTTTGACCCTTCAAGAAATCAGCTCCTTCATCTGTGGCCTGGATGCGTTCCAGTGTTAAAAATAGAGTATGCTGGGAAATAGTGCATGTCCTCTAATTTTACATAGTCCTTTTACTGCTTTCCTGCATGTTAAAATGAAAGTTAATATTTGAGTCCTCTCTTGGTCTCAGAAGGCTTCAATTCCCTCCTAGTCAAATTTTAATATTACACAGATGTTACACTCATTCATAGGTAAATAGTTAAGCAGTAGCTAGTGTGATGGGGGAAAACACCAACAGCAAAGAGACAAGGCCTTACACTGAGGCCCTGTAATTTTATTCTTCCATCAAACATTTCAAATAAGAAAAGCTGCAGCTTACACGTTAGACACAAACTAAACTTCTAGAAAGCAGAACCCTCTGACAGAGACACATTCAAGGATAGCAGAAAACATCTTGTACAATCCTGCTTACATTTGTACACAATAATTTAAAAAGTCATCAAAGCAACTCAAACTTCAAAACATACTAAATTAGACTTATAGGTCAGACTGACCTCTTCAGGAAGCAGATCAGACAAACCTTGCTGTGTGCAGCATCACAGGACAAGTCAAGTTTGTGCTCCACAAAACCACCTATATGCAAACTGCATAAGCAGCCCAAAAGCCATTTACAGGAAATGTATCTGACTATGCAGTATTTCAGCCAAGGTTGAATGTAGTAATTTCTAATCATGATAGTATGGAATATGTGGATGCAATAAATGCCTAGGCACTTGTAGATAACTTCTTGTATGCTGATGCCTAAGTATATGAAACCTTTATTTAACCTGCCCCCAAAGCCTGGGACACAGAGAACAGTGCTCTAAAGCTAACTGCCAAAACCTCATATTTGGTATAATCACTTTAGACAGGATTAAACCTAACAGCACACAGGAGAACCACATTTTGATAAAAGAACTATGACAAGGGACAAATTCAAGACAATCCTTAACACGTGGAAAAAAATTCATGAAATGCAATCTTATCAAGTTAAAGCCCGTGAAACAGGTGAGAGTTTGAGGTAATCACTGAGCTACATCAAATTAGGTGAAAGTCTATCATATCAAAGGGCAGGCCAGCTAGGTTGTAACAATTGATAAGGCACACACCATCAAGACAAGGAGTTTCTGAGCAATAAGGGGGAAAAAAGCCATGTTTTGTTCAATCACAGTAGCAATTCTAGATGATAGTGAAGAGTCATGGTCCTTCAGGCAACACAGGACTACCAGTGAAACATAACCTGGAGTGAAACACAACTCTGTCCTGCACTTGAAAGTCTGGACTTCCACAGAATTACCTAACACAATTGCTCACATTTTCAGTGGCATATTAGTATGATACTCCAGTTTTCTGCTTATTTCATACTCCCTTCCATACTATTACAAATGTGGCAACAGATACTTGAATGCTGCCAAACAATTTTCTCTTGATTTAACAAGCAAAGAAGGGGAAAGATGCACCTAGTTTTAACTTGAGGAGGAAAAAGGCAGCTGGAATCTGCAATGGAGATGAATGCTTTACATGACTATGAGTAATAAAGAGGACAAAACGTCACTGAACAAAGAATCCAGAAGCATCTGGTAGACCAGTTTACTAGGTAAGCATAATTTAGATTATAGTCCTGAGAAGTTAGTCCCTTATTCTGTCAGTTTATTATTAAGACAAGATTTTGGTTGCATAGCTGCCATATATTGTGCTTGTACCAGGATTTCCTCAAAAAATCCCAGGTGTGATACTTCCTCTGACAGAAACATGAAACACAAGTTTCCATTTCTTAAGCAAAGGCCTGAAAACAGAGGGCAGCATAAGCCACACCCTGCATCACTACCATTTACAACTCCACAGAAAAGTGACGTGCACTTAAATGCAGCTAAAGAATGCAAGGAAGAAAGTTGTTTACATTATACTGTTCTGTTTAAATAGTTTCTCAAGACAGACTAATGTTTAAAACAGCTTGATAAACAGTGCTCAGTTCTCTGCAGAATTTTCATATTATTAAAAATATTCTCATTTGCTCTTTCTCCTTCTGCCATTTGACTTCCTCTTTTGACTGTATTATATTATGGTATGACTGAACAACCTGAAGAAGGAGCTCTAGCAACTGTGCCCAAAAAAACCCCCCACCTTATTTATAGCCCCACCTCCGAATTTTTCGGACAAGACCAACCTACAGCTATTTTGAAACATTTCTTCATTCATGGACTTCATGGCATGCAATTAAAATTATGAAAATAAGGCTTTTTCTCAGGAGTGACAAAACATTAATTAGTCAACAGACCATGCAACTGTAGCCATTGCAGCCATAGCAGCAGGATGACAGATATACCAACCCCCACTAGCTTTCAAGGGAAGTAATTCCAAAGCCAACATACAGCCTTAATGCATGGGTTATACAGGGCTTGCAGTACGGAAGTGTGGGACAGACCACCATACTGTACCACCCCAAAGATTAGGCTGCTGATTTTCCAGTAGAACAGAAAAAAAATTAGTGAGCTTGGTTACTACAAAGCTCTGCTACTCACCTCTGCTGATGCGCTGCTTCTCTCCAGAGAGAATGCCAGGGCTGTCAATGATACTGATGCTCTTCAGGACCTCATTTGGTAGCTGAGAACACATGAACCTGCAGGAAAGGAAGGAAAACACCCATTAACAGTAGCTCTAGCTCACAAGATTGTCACTTGAGAGATCCCCACTACAGATCTGATTTTAGGAAGACTCAAGTGAGGTTCAAAAAAATTTCTGAGTCCTGGCATACCTCTATGTTTTGCAACCATACATGTTAAAGAAAAGTTATGAAGAGAGCTTTTCAAAAAAGCAAACACAGGAAAACCTTGTAAAACTGTACGCCTAAGTGCTGATCAGACTTCAAATTTTGCGAGAGCTGACAACTTGGGCTTTAAATGTAGCATTAAAAAGACTCCATCAAACAACCATTTTGCTAGGACCAAAATTAGTACACACAAGAGAAAATTCTTCATACTCCAGCTTATGCTCAAATTCAAAGACTGAAAAGGGAAGCAAGCAGAAAGCCATACTGACAATATGTTTACATTCCAGTCCCTGCGACATCTCCCTCTTGCCTGATTTAACAGTGATTGAGTGATCCCTACTCCCTAAACCACCACTGTCCTCAGCCGGGGGACCAGTGAAAAACACCAATATTTCTCCCACAAACCCAGCCAAAACTATCCCTCTGCCAGAAGCAAGCGTTCAAATTACACACAGTATGCTTTAAACAATAACCTCCTGCCTCCGCAACAGGAGGCAAATTCAATGGTGGCATTACAGAAAAATAAATAATTCACGAGGACTCAGAGCCCTGCAGAACACTTGATGTGATACATGCAAGCTACAATGATGCTTCTGGGATAGTTAATGACTGAGGAACTTCACTGTCCTTCATCACAACCTGCCTTTAAGAGATTTGCATAAGAGCTTAATCTTCTTATCAGGGAGCAGCTGAAGATACTAAGGAGCACACAGAGTAACCCACTCTCCTCCTACGAGGCTGCCCCACACAGGGTTAAGCTGCAGCCTCAGGCTCCAGAATGGGGCTGCCCTAAGTCAGTCTATGGCTTCACAAAGCACACTGCCTCAAAAAACATGATATCACAGACAGGAAATCATAGCTGTGCCAAGGTGAGATAGGAAGAGTTCAGCCAGTCAAATACCAGATATAAAATGTAAACTCTATCAAAACCTGGATGCTATTTCACACAGTACAAATCATTCAAATGAAATTGGAAAGAAAATAAGTCCTAACACCTCGCTTCACCTTGTTCCACAAGAGAACTTGTAGCAATGAGCCTTCAACAAAAGCATACAATGTGCCCTCTTACATAAAATAGAAATGGCAGCATGTTGGGGGTTGAATTTGGTTTTTTTTTTTTTGTTTGTGGAATTTTTCCCCATTGGGTTGCCAAGGGAACTAATTGCTGGGTGCTTATGGGTGCTTGTCCAAGGCAGGAAAGGAAGGGGTGGGGGGCAGTTGCTCTCG